>DWLH01000049.1:0-47065 GCA_018249795.1 Heliconius telesiphe telesiphe | reverse complement strand
AGTTATTTTACAAAGAATATTATGAATCATTACCCAAATCAATAATTTAACATTTGAGGCTGTTTCTGAAGCAGTAAATTAAATTATTAACTGACATCAGCACATTTAACAGAGTTTTAAAAAACATTACATAGGTCAAAAGAACGTAATGTTACAAAAATATATACGTATAATAAATAATTAGCTTTATGTATATTTTATTAATCAAATATCAACATTGGTCGTATTTTTTAGTTCAAAACAATCAAAAATTCTTATAGAATTTACGATAATGTCGTAAAAATCATCATCATATTAAAATATAACAGATTAAAGTAATAAAAAATCATATTAGAAGTCATTTTAGTTGTTCTCAATCAATCAATTCTGTTTATTAAATCAATAACCATGTAGTTTAAGCGGGCGAAGCCGCTGGCGAGCCGCTAGTAATAACTATGTTAGTACTTGTAAATTTATGTATATTTAGTTACATTATTCGGGAATCACACGATAGCCACAAAACAACGGAATTGGGGAGTTCGTTTTTCATCGCGTCTCATATAGCTGGGAAAATCTGGAAACACAATTCTTATTAACGTAAATATAGTAAATAAAAAAATTATTAAAACAATTAATAAAAATAATTAATTTCTTTGTAAGGTTCTACTTTTACACCAACAACAAATACTTGAAATAGGCATAAATAATAAATTGTAATATATTAGCTGCTCCATTCTGTAATTCCATAAAAACATGCTAAATTTAATGATAATAGAAAATCTGACCATATGCGATAAGTTCGTCTGCCAATCTATTCTAACCTTTATTTCCTCGAGATAAGATCTACATTGTGTTGAGAGGGGAACTGTGAAACAGTAGCAAAGCGCGTGTCAATCTTTCGTTTTTCCGCCATATCCGCGGTCAGCCCTTTGTTATTCAAATGAAACCTGTCTCCGAACAGAGGGGAATAATTAAAGGATATTTCATAAAACGGTGGTGCTAAAAATCTTTGGGTGCCCTCGTGGCTTAATCCATGATTAGGGATTACTGGCTGATAACTTGTGGTGATCGTCCATTCAAATTCAACTAAGGAAAAATATATTATTTTATTAATAAAAGCCTTGATATGATCGTATCATGTATATTATGATCCAATGTTCTAAGAAGTAGAGTTGATGTTATATGAATTTGAGCATCTTGCAATACTAGCAATTTTATAGTGGTCCTTTCTTCGCTCTGCATAGAGGTGGTGCGAGTAGATAACGGAACTTAACCCCGCAGTTTTGTCCAACAAGACCGGTTCTACGTATAGTATAAAACATTTTCTATAAGGAACCTACAGCGATTCCATAAAATCCAAAAATTCTACATAACCAATCTAAGCTTTATGACCTAAAATAACCACTAAAAATGATTTACATGAAATAAACTTTATCACACACACCTAACGAACGCCTTTCCCATATAAATCGTTGATTTAGAGTCTTCTAAATTTTATCCGCACTAAAGAGTATAGAATTCTGCTGGTGATTTACTTCATCGTTAGTCCTGGCTAATTCTTCCGCGTTGCGAACCTCGTATCACCGTTCTTTCTATCTACCAACCGCAATCGACTTTACGACGTCATTACTACTATCACAGCTGATATTGTAAACAAAATCTTTTACCACTTACACAAATATCACCTTTAATATAAGTGAAGTAAGATTTAGTAAGAACAACCAAAGGTTCCCTCAATAGCTTCGTACGTAGGAAAGTAAATGGAGGTCCCAGATAGTTAGTTAAGGCGTGTTTGGTTTATGCAATTCAGATAGATGCAGGCGTTCGGTTGAGACTTGAGAGGCGATTACCTTGTTTTGTGGCCGTCGTGTGAAATTCCCGATTAGTCGTGTCGTTTAAACGCTGGTGTAAAATATTGTGCCAGATTATTAGACCTCTAGATATTTGCTGTATAGCGTAGATTATGCTTGATATTTATTATGTGGATAGCTTTAAAAAATTATAGTTTTCTGTTGTAATATTAAGAAAATGTTGTTATTTAATAAAAACACCATTCGTTTTCAGTAAACCGGGCCTAACTTAAACAATCATCCTGCTTTAAACAAGATTTAACCCAATTTTCATCGTATAATATAAATATAGTATATTTAACAATTGTATATAGGTAAACAGTAAATCATAACCAAAGTTCAATGTTACCAAACCAAACTACTACAAGCCAAAGGCAAATGTAACAAAACAATAAAACATTACAATCAGATAGCGGCGGTTCACGGTGAACTCGGACTATCTCTGACACCGTGACATCGACACTGACACCGCTGACACTTTGACCCACTTGCAAACACATCGTTCCTATAGGACAGCTGTTTTCTGATCTATTATTGTATAATAATTTGAGTATGAAACCCATATAGAGGAATTGTGTTTAAATTAAATGTGAAACGATGTTTGATTTGTCATTTTGGGTAAGTTTTGATGTTTTTAGCATTTTTTTTAAATTTAAGTATTTTCAAATATTCTACACATGATGTGAACGGAAAGTGGAGACATATTCATAAGTAGGTACTCTGCTAATACAATAACATGTGAGAGAATATTTTTGAAACGAAAATTAGACCAGATAAAAAATTGTATTAAAAAATAAAATTCAGCTTTACGCTGTATCCCGCACACAGCAGGGTAGGCCGAGGGAACCTAGTGTTAAGACACTCCGTTCCCCACTTTCCGTTCTCCGTTCACAACCAGTCGATTTTACAGTCACACTTTGTGTGACGATATGAATCACTGAATAATATAAACTTTTCAATACAAATTCAACGAAACGGCAACATTTTCACTTACTCCGTACATACAAATAAACACAAACATACATACATACATACATACAAATAAATAATGAAATAATTAACATCGCCAGTAGCGAAAGTATAGTATCGTAAACCGCCACCCGCCGCGTTGTTTATGTCGCACGATGCCGAGATAGGGAAGCCGCATTGTAGAGACTTGAGAGCTTTCGCGCTTTCGTGTAATACATTGTTGAGTTTAGTTGGTTGGACTTAGAACTGTTTTAAAGGAAGAAAACTGCATTTTTTTTAATCTAAAGTGACATAATTTGCACACCTAAAAGTTATTTTAGTTGAGTTTCTTTTTCCTGTTCACGCTGTATCCCGCACTTTGCTTTGGCACCAGCGCGCAAAGAAATCAAAATATTAAATATTTCATTTTCTCGAGTTCGAATCGAACCCATAACCCGTTGCGTTTACAGACACACCATTGTGCCCCCCCGCCACGATCAGCCTCGAGATTAAGAAAAAATTATAATTAACATTTTAAATCCTTTTTATTAATGCACATTTTAATTTTTGTATGTTTCACATATCTCAATCCACAATGATGACTATGTACAGATAATTAATAACCCGATAACTGACAGAAGACATTTTCACATAATTCACCACAGTATACGATCTTTTTATAATTCTAGTTCAAATCCTCACAACTTTCACACCGTTCCCTACCCATGGCTTCGTAAGAACGTCTTTATGGTGACTGTAATACAAAGGCAGCGTATTGCATTACGAACTGAAAGCGTAAGTTGTCAACCATGTACTGCCTTACGCGAAGATTTGTGCCCTTTCTCTCTCCTTTGTGCTTACCTACTGGCCTAATGTTTCTTGTTTCAGTTTTTTTTTTTAAATGTATGTAAATAACAAATAGACAGACAAGTTTAAAAATTATTATACTGTATAAATAATTTTAATCTCGATTAAGACAATAAGCCTTATGCTTTACACTCTCTCAGTTATATAGATTTTCTTTATAACTAGGTTACCGACCTTCTCCATAAAAATAGTATATGAACTTGATTTTTTTTCTTTATTTCTACAATTAAATTTTTTTGTGGTTTTAATTTAACAATAATTTTAAAATCTTATTATAAGATAACAAAGCATTTGATACAAACTCGCAAATAGAATTTCGTACAAAGGCACGTGTCACATTCTGCCGAGAGACCCGCGGGCAGTTCAAAAAACTTTTATAATATAACAAAACCTATTTACAAACACTCGCCTCGCCCGCCCACTCTAAAGGTGTTTATTTAAAAATTTTGCTCCACAATACGAATGTCACATTTTTTCACTTTTCGCGCCATTTAATGCTATTTCGTGCCATTAGAATTAAATTCTTTGATGTGTCGACGTCCCTACAATATTGAACCTTATTCTTTTGACATAACTTGTCTATTTCTAAAACTGTCAAAGTGACGTTTTTGATAAACTTTTTTTTTTATTACCTTTTTTTGGGACACGTGTTTATGGTGTCCAATTTGTGTCTATTGATACATTGTTGGTATTTTCAGAATTTATCACTTTTCAATGGTGTCACCGTTATTTGTACTTTACAGTTTGAGTTATTTTTGTAGCTGGAATATAATATATATTTATCGAAATTAATTTAATTTTATATTTATTCTATCTTAGTATTTACGTGTATTCAAATTAAATGTAGTTAGTTTATTTACCAGTATTGGTAAGATATTTTATTACCCCAATAGAGTAACTGTAATGGTATCTAAGCGTAACACAAAGCTATTATTCCATTAGTTTCCTTTTGCGTACACAAGATCCTTTAACGTACAACGGAGGCTCAAAGAAGCAGGACTAATAAAACGGAGTTTGCTTCACAATATTATATAAATAAACACCTCAGATCGCGATAGTAAAGGGTGATAGGCATCACGGCAAACACCGGGCCATTGTGGCTGCTAAATTTGTTTCGCTATTCCGATCTCCTTACCAGATAATTACGATTGTGAAGACGCTTTTGTTGGATACATAGCTCCCGGGATGCTGGGTATCTTATCGCTTAAGACTTCTGCTGAAATGTTAGAAACCATCGGTTTGCTTGTTAGTCGACTATTGAATTATTACAATATAATTTAATCCTTCATTTACTTGCACTCAACACACCTTCAGAATTCAGCAGAATATGGGGGAACGGAGTGTCTTAACACTATGTTTCCTCACATCAGCACAGAAATAATTAAAAAAAATACATTATTCATTAATTTCATAATAATAAAAAATAAAAAAATTTAACTAACATTCACTATAAAATCATGTCATTTCTTTTATTACTATTGTGTCACCAGTTATATAATAATATTCAGTGGAAAAAGGTTTCTTTATGTCGTTCCCTTTATACCTTAATGCTTTCTTGGATGAGCCCAGCAAACATCTGCCACACGCCTACATTACGTTGTTCGCGATTTGTTATCTGCGGACCTTTATTCAATCTTTCATTTGTTATCTGTGATCGTAACGAATCCGTTGGTGTCACCAATCACCTTTACGTAATACGTATGTTAAAAAAGAGTCGATGCCATCGTGGCGTAGTTGAGAGGATCTGTCATGGAGGGTTTTGCGTTCGATCTAAAAATAGCTTCACGTCCCAATAGTCCCACACATAGCAGGGTAGGCAGAGAGAACCTAGTGTTCAGACACTCTGTTTCCCACTTTTAGTTGAGTGGCGGAACTCAACGCGGGGCTTTTGCCTTGGTGCAAGACCGAAGACATGAAAATATTAATAAATAATAATTTATTCGTTTTGAGATTAGTATTCATCTGCACTAAGACAAAATATATTTAAACCTTACTCCTTAAGGCTAGTAAGGCAACGCGTAGCGTTACATTTTAAATCAGGTAACTTGCAACGCCTCATAAAAAATCTATATGAACTGATTCTTACCAAGTTTGATACCTACTACCTACCCTACAAGATATTCATAAACTTAAAAAAAAAAGATGAAAAGATACTTTTTAACAACATAGGTTTAGTCTACTTTATGTTTTATCAACAGTAAGTTGAGTAAGTTTGAGTGGACAAGCACACGCTTAAACCCCCAATATATTTATTATAAATAATCTTTAAAACTATACAAATAAATTGAAATCGAAACCCTTTATCAAAATATAAAAAGCACTATTAACACCCGCATAGATCATTTAATAAGCGACAATTATTTTATTTCCATAAAAGATAAATATGGCGGGAACCAATGCGGGTAAGCGGCGATCACCCTTTACTCGAGCTTAATAGTCCGTAATGAAATACGTCATGCGTCAACAATTCAGAATAATCGATTTTATTGGATTTGATTGGAATAATTAATATATTAGACGATTTTTGATACCATCTACACTATATTGGAATGGTTTATAATACATTATAAACTAAATCAACGTATTTTACTTATATTTTTTCAGTGTCACGCTGTAGCACACAACAGGGTAGTAAGAGGGAACCTAATGTTTATACACTCCAGAATTCTGGAGGCATTTTTAGTGTTGAATGGCGAAACTTAACACCGCGCTTTGACTCGACATCAGAACGAATAAATAAAAATATTAAAAATTTAAAAAAATAAAGAGGCCGTCGTGACGCAGAGCCACGTGTGACTGTAAGCGCGACTGGTTGTGGGTTCGATCCCCATTCGAGGAAATAAAATATTTACTTAAATTTATATTTCCATTTCTTCGCTCTGGTGTGGAGGCAAAGCGCTGCGTTAAGTTCTGCCACTCAACACGCAATGCCTCCAGAATTCGGCAGAAAGTGGGGAACGGAATGCCTTAACACTAGGTTCCCTCTGCCTACCCTGCTGTGTGTGGGATACAGCGTGAAGCAGATTTTTTAAATTTTAGATTTTATTAAAAAATTTATTTCCTCAAGTGAGAATCGAACCCACAACCTGTCGCTTCTACAGTCACACTTTGTTTCGATGCGCCACGACTAGACTCAACTTACTCTAAATAAATATTCTTCTATAAAAGATCTTTGGACCTACTATCGTCCTTACACATATCTTTTTTACACAATATCATTTTTTATCATCATGCTCCATTTCCCACATAGCAGGTAGCCAGATTAAATCTGGAAACCTACTTTTAAGATACTCCACCACTTTCCCCACCTTCCGCCGAGCGTATACAAAATGTTTAAATATTACAAACCATCATAAATTACACAACACCAAAAGTCCATTACAAAAACACATAAACCAAATAAGTACATACATACAAAAAAACATAAATACGTACATAATATTATATTTATTTCTGTAATTAGAAATAATAAAATACTTTATAGCCGCGTCACAGTGGCGCCCGCGCCGTCGTCGTCCATTATGGCCAGATGGAACATTGATTTAGCAGGTCAAATTTGTTAACATCAACATCAATACTATTTGAGATGATGTCTCTCCATTGATTCACTTGGTACCCTTAATTATTTTAGGGGAATCGGTTGTGTCGAATCATGGTTCCTTGGTAGTCTGTAGGTGCCAAATCATAGTAGCCGTATTTTAAGGTTATGATGATTTTTTGCTTATCACGCTGTATCCCGCTTACAGCAGGATAGGCAGAGGGAAACTAGTGTTGAAATACTCCGTTCCCACTAACCGCCGAATTCTGGAAGCATTGCTTGTTGAGTGGCGGGACTCAATTCCGCGATTCTTGCCTCGACTCCAGAACGAAGAAATGGAAATAAAAATTTAAACAAATATTTCATTTACTCGAATGGGGATCGAACCCACAACCAGTCGCGTTTACAGTCACACTTTGTGCCCATGCGTCACGACGGCCTCTTCATTTTTTGTTTGATTTTTATATTGTAAGTTTGATGAAGAGGGATGAGTTTAGACAATTTTATAACTATAATTTTCTAAGCCCGTATAGAACCAATTAAAAAAAATTATAAACTAATTAAAAATATATATAATTTTACATGCAAACAAGCGTTTTTGTAGTCTGCCATATAATTATTAATAATTAAAACATAACACGTGTATACTGTAAAGAACCTAAGTTGTAATTTTATATACAATTTAATTTTCACAATAGATAATTCTAGTTTAAACAAACAAAAATTAAATAGGTCATTCGAGGCGCAAGAGCGCTGGCGTGTGACTGTAAGCGCGACATGCTGTGAGTTCGGTTCCCATTCGAGGAAATTAAATATTTAATATTTTCATTTCTTCGCGAGAAACGCTTCGCCGGAGTCGCGCAATGGATCCAGAGTACATTGGAAAGTGGAAAACTGAAGTGTCTTAACACTAGGTTCCCTCAACCTACCTTACTGTATGCGGGACACAGCGTGAACCAAAAAAAAAAAAGAAACGAGTAATAAACAATTAAACCGTTTCATTAAGCCCATCTTATTCTTCGGCCATTCAGACCGGGGTCGTATCAATTAAAGTATATTACATTGTTACAAGCCAGTGCAGGGTTAATTACTATTGGGCGATCTCAACGTGATCTTGGACCAAAGATCAGCGCGGATATTTGTTGTGCACCTTTCCATTTCAGCAGTTCCCCGTTGGTACCTTCTGTGATACCAATGATTATTCTTTATACGTTTGTTGGTTGTGAAAAATTTTGATTTGGCTTTTATTTTTTATTTTTTTTTGTGTGTGAAAGTTAAATTAGTATTTTTTTTAAATCTGTTTAAATAATTTGAGAGTTTTTTTTCACTAGTACATGTTACCTGCACTAAAGCCCTCACTTATAAACTGTTTTCAAATCTGAGACCGATCTTAAGATATGGTGTTCATTTGTAAATTATGTACTTATGAATGAAAACGGCATCTCAACATCTCAAGCGCTGCAAAGAAAATCATCAACATAACTTATGTAAAACATAGCTTTCTCGCCAGTTTCATTTTTATGCACAAAAAAGTTTGTAAACTTCTGCTTACTGCTGTAACTGTGCAATACCAGTTGTAGTTTATAGCATTTGAGTCTAGAATCAATATAATATGAAAGATCATTATAAAGCTAATGAAGCTTTTTATTTTTCTATTTTACAGGGCTTAGACGTTGACAGTTGTCTTAATCAACTCGTTTCTACTAGCATGTAAACGGACAGTTGGGGAAATTTCATTCCACCACATAAGCTTGTATGTCGTAGATATATAAAGAAAAGAAAAACAAAAAAACGAAGAAATCGGAGATAAAGAAAAAAATTTAAAGTATTCTTACTTAACTGTCCAACTCTCATTCAAAGTTTATCAATTACTTCCATCACAAACAGCTGCTACAATTAGTGCAAGTGACCACAATTGTGGTTGCGTCACCGCGAAGGCGTGGACCACGAATTACATTTGATAGATGAGTCCTGAACTGGGTCGGGCTGTAACTAGATATAGTCTTTTAGGGGTGTAATAGAAATTTTATGAAAGGAAATTTCACAGGTTTCATGGGTTCGAAATTAAGCGGACAGTAGAGTCTTTAGTTATCTTTACATTTTTTTTAAATGTTATTCCACACTTAGGAAATAAAAATACTTTTTAGAAAACAACTTGACCGTAGCCGGATTTGCACCCGCGCCTCTTCCACGGTTTCCAAGAGGCGCGGGTTCAAATACTGATTGATTCTCTCTACATACTCTGCGGAAGCGGAATGTTAAAAGGAACCGTGGCTTATTAAAAATAAAGTTTTTTTATCCTATTTGCTGGTACAATTTCTGGCAAATTCTATCACATGATTTCATATTTCAATTTATACCATATTTTTCATATTTTCGCCATTTTCATAATTCCAATAGCTTTTACCTCAACAAAACTGTCTCTTCTATCATAAAATACGAGTATTACATACAAGTCACTAATATTATAAAGATATAAACTTATAAGAAATTATATTTCAGACGTTCCCAGCCGGTACGTGTAACGAAATAGGTTTTTTACACCATAATAGCTATCCCTCTACAATTGGGTTAATTTTTAATTACACCTCGCGCGCTGTCAGTTAGAATATTTTTAATTGGTCTTTTTATTACGGTGACACGTCTTGTAAACGCTCAATTGAATATTACTTTGTACTATTGAGGCTATTATCATAAGTGGGCCAAGAACGTTATGGTAATTTGAGAAGAATTTTTACCAAGTTTAAATGTATGATGATGTGTGTTGTGCTTTTTTTCTTGTACATATAATACGTGTAACTTTAAAATTTTTGTTAATTTAGAACGTGACTGTGTAAGCGTAATAGTGTATTTTAATCATTCAGTTTTTCTTTTTTAACTTTTTGTGTTTGTCAAAAAAAAATCAAACTCAAGTAAAAATGTCTGAACAATATCCAAAATTTAAATGAGTTATTTTTGTTACTAACAAGAGAAAGCAACAACAAGGCGTTGAGTTTCATTACTACATGCACAAAGTCGCCTAAATTGAGCGGAAAGTGGGAAACTGACAGTCTTAACTCTAGGTTCCCTCTGCCCTATTACACACTGAATCAAAACAATATTCGAAAAAAATAAAGGACAGAGGCCAGTTAAGGTAAATTATGAAATGAAATATTTAGTATTTTCATTTCCTCGCTCTGCTAACGAGCCTAAAATGCCTCCAGAATTCAGCCGAAAACGGGAAACGGAATATCATCTCTAGGTTCCCTCTATCTTCCCTATTACTTGCGGGGTACAACCAAAAAAAAAAGAAGAAAAACAAAGATCCATACACCCATCCGTATACATCTGAAGATCGTTACATAATCCTTCCGGTATCAACCCCTAAAATAAAAACGTATCAACATAATAGCCCGTGAACGGTCGCAGACCGTCTTAATGCGATTACTACCCCAGTACCGCCGTACATTAATATTTTTTATTGTTATTTCTGTGGAGAAATGACGCGGTAAACAAAACGGTGATTATGTTACCAGATGGTCTCTAGGAAATTACTGTGATAGTAATAGTAACGCAATTTGTAGAGAGGCACCCTGGGGTGGTCTGCTGTGTTATGATGAAGGTCATCAGTTCGATTTTGAAATTTATATTCTAATTTAGGAATAAGTGACACAGTTAAATCAAGTAAATTAATATAGAATTGTAAATATTATATGTAAACGCGACAGATTGTGTGTTCGATTCCCGTTCGGGGATATGAAATATTTAATATTTTCATTTCTTCGCTCTGGTGTCGAAACAAAGCGCGGCGTTGAGTTCCGCCATCCAACACACAATGCCTTCAGAATTCTGCGGGAAATGGGAAACGGAATATCTTAACACTAGGTTCACTCTGCCTATCCTGTTATGAGAGGGATACAGCGTGAAGCAAAAAAAAATTAAAACTTTTAATTTTGAACAACATTTTACATTTAATTTTGTGTAATAGTATAATCATTACAAAAACAAACAAAAGTATGACAAAACAGCTGTCAGTTAGACCAAATATGTTATTAGGACAGTTATTTACCACCAACTCGCTAATTGGTCATCAACCAACAATCACAATAAGCGGATGGGCCATTCTTTATTACCTAACATAACACCTTATTATTTTTACAACGCTAGCGTTTTGAAATCTATAAACATGTTTAATGTACCGAAATGACATTTTTTTTTATCTGGCTGCGTTTTGTTTATCCCATTTGTTTCTTCAAATTCGTTTGTAGCCGCGTTTTGCCCTGTTACTTGAGCGGGGAAATAGAAATATATATTTCTTAATTTTCTCTACTGAGAATTGAACCCACAACCTGGCATGCTTGCAGTCGGACGCTTGCGCCCCTGCGCCACGAGTGGCCAGAATTGTTATAGACATAGGTTAGTTTTGAACTATAGGTGGTGTAAATAGTTTATTAATTTTCTAATTCCTCTGTTACAGATGCCTGTGGGCTATCAGACGTATCACACATAGAGAGCCTACAAGAGAAATCCCAATGCGCCCTCGAGGAGTATTGCCGGAGTCAATACCCAAACCAACCGACGAGATTCGGCAAGCTCCTACTACGACTACCATCCTTACGAACTGTAAGCTCACAAGTTATAGAACAATTGTTTTTCGTCAGATTAGTGGGTAAAACTCCAATTGAGACATTGATTAGAGACATGCTGCTGTCCGGGAGCTCGTTCTCGTGGCCGTACATGGCGACCATGTGACATACAATGTGGAGACAGCTCGCGGCCGCCTGATCCACGCCTTACGGCTTCCCGCCGTACTTGCCCAGTCAGTTCGACTTTCAAAGATATCAGAGAGAGGCGCCCGAAGATGCTGTAACGTCTTCCAGTGAGTTCCAAGAAACGGAGCCAACTGCCTCCGAAGAATACTACGGATCGCGAAACAGACAAAGTGAAAGAGTCGATCCCTGTCCAACCTTCGATTCAGTTTCGGCGTTTTACCCGCCCAAAACTAACGAGCACGACTTTGAAGCGAATTGCGATCAGAGAAACGCTCAAAAAACGTCAATGATGATCGACAACCTCCTCAACATTAGAAGCGAGTCTTGCTCCCAGCCTGACTTGAAATGAACTCTTGGGTACTTTGGGGTCAGTAGTGACATAGTTCAAGTTATTTTGTTCCTCTGTAATATACTTAGACTATAGATATATTTAATATTGTAAATAAAATGTTTTTATTATATTGTAAAATGTATATTTAATGTGATAAGGTACAAGAGGCATGTTTTCTACGATGTTCAATGATGAATGCTCTTTAGACAATATTATCTTCAATGGAATTGATTTTACTATGGACTTGTTTTTCTGTAAAGAGTAGGTAAGTTATTAGAGATGGAGATTGAGATTGAGATATCTTTGGTTTAACGAATGCAATATATATTATGGAACGTGCAATTTATATAATATATATACTTACTTACATAAGACAATCGAAACATGGTTCTCTAAATTACTAAAAGTCTTTTTAAAAAAATTAAATAAATATTTTTTTTCTTATATTTGTTTCTTATTTTATTATTTGAAGTGAATCTTGTTTGAATATTTTTTTAAATTATTACGGTGCCTATAGAACTTCTTTTTTCTACCTGTCACTATGTACAAATGTATAATTCCAAGAAAGCATTTATTGTATCGTTTTGAAGGTTTGTAAGCAATAATAATGTTAATTTGTGTGTAAATTTTTATATGATTTATATAGATTTTTTTTCTATTGTCATTTGAAAGAGAATTTTCAGATGTTTTCATAGAATACTCGCAATTAGGAGTCAATTTCTAATAGAAACTATTTTTAGCACATTATTTTTCTATATTTGGTTTTCTTCTTTTTTCTAAGCTTTGCACTGTTGTTTTTGAGTTACAAAATTTAAACTCCTATATGCATAATTTATTCTGTAATCATCTTAATTTGTTCGATGACAAGATAAAAAAAAAAGATTATCATTTTAAATCAAATTCTGAAAAGCTATATATATTTTCTACTTTTTCACTGTTGTGAAACTCCTGCCAAATCTGTACGTGTAAAAGAGAAGCAATGTATTTATTCGCAATAATTGTACAGAACCCTTTGTACAGTATAGAGTCGGTGTGTTTGAAGCTGTATGAAACGTAATTGACAAATAAACAAAAAATGTCTTTATGAATTATTTCGTTTTATTTCCTTTCATAAATTTTAAATTAACTGGTAATCATTTTTTTTATTATGAGAGTTATAACATAAATGATATTTGACATTAAATCTATTTCTTGTCTCTGGTAACATAGTGCGACGTTGAGTTCCGCCACTCCACACAAAAATTGCCTTGAAAATTTAGGGGAAAATTGGGAACAGAGTTTCTAGTCTTCGTCCTAACACTAGGATTGAGGCTAAAAAAAGTTGTGTGAGGCTAAAAAAATAAACCTAAATAAAATACTTCACGAAAATATCACTTAAAAGCCATGTGCAATTTATTCCAGCCAATCAATTTACCTACATATGTATTGATTGATTTCTAACTAAATTTAGTAATTGTATAGTCTCATGATTCTTAAAATGTTCGAGATTTGAAATTAATGATACCTTTTTATATGTGATATTGAAAACAAAATTAAAATATTATTTTTCAACTACAAGCATTTTAAAATCAAAGCAGTCAAAGTAAGTAGTCAACAGTAGTGTCTCCATAACGATGAGGCACTAGGATATTCTCACCAACTACAGGATATGCAGGTGATATAAAAATCTCACTAATATATTAATTTATTATTAATTTAAGTTAACTTTGACCACCTACCGTTCCCACGTGTTTCCCGTCCATACATTGCGTGGGCGCAAATCACGGATCGCGTGCGCACCTGTTGCGTTTACTGAATTCCCATACATTGGTTCACCCAGTGTCTTTTTTTTATTAAAAATTTAAAAAATTAAATTAGCTTCACGCTGTATCCCGCACACAGCAGGGTAGGCAGAGGGAACCTAGTGTTAAGACACTCCGTTTCCCACTTTCTGTCGAATTTTGGCGGCATTGTGTGTTGAGTGTCAGAACTCAACGCCGCGCTTTGCCTCGACACCAGAGCGAAGAAATGGAAATATAAATTTAAGTAAATATTTCATCTCCTCGAGTGGGGATCGAACCCACAACCAGTCGATTTTACAGTCACACCCTGTGCCACTGCGCCACGACCGGATTTTTTTTTATTAACTGTATAAAGTTCTTCAAACTGTATATCATTTGATTATCTTAAATAAATAACAAAATAGTAATATCATATAAGAAAAAGAAATATTAAATACTTTAAAAAAAAGTGTTGTTCACACATTAGGGAATGGACAGCAATATTTAGAAACGTAAGCTTTAAACGTAGCTAGAACCACGAAGCTGCACCTCTTGAAAACTAAGCCTTATGAGGCAACGTCGATACTCGTACATATTTTAGTTCATTTCAATTTACTTAAATACCTTTTTTTTTTAAAAGTCACTTGTTACAATTTGTTATTGGCATCTTAAATGATAATAAATTAAAAACAAATAGCCTACGAATAACGATTTGAACCCGTAACCATCGCGTGTAATAAACAATTCAAGGGTTCCCAATCACGGAAAACGGCGTCATTGTTTAAACTTTTTTTATCTATCCCATGCTGATAAGACTATTTATATCAAGTTTAACGAGAACAAATTATAACTATAATAATTATTTAATTACTTTGATTCCTTCGAAGATATTCAAGTTAATATAGTTTCTATGGAGATAATCGATTTTTTTTAAATTAATTATTATGAAATTGTACTGTCTGGTGAAGGTTTGATAAGTAAGGAAATAAAATAATAAAATGGTGACTGTTTTATATTATATTGAGGCCAGTGGTGGTGCAGGGGCACAAAGTGTGACTGTAAATGCGACTGGTTGTGGGTTAGATCCCCACTCGAGGAAATGAAATATTTATTTAAAACTTATATTTCCATTTTTACACTCATCATCATTTTCAAGGCTAAGCGCGGCGTTGAGTTGCGCTACTCAACACGGAAAGGGGGAACGCAGTGTCTTAACACTAGGTCCCCTCTGCCTACACTATAGCGTGAAGCTAATTAATTATTTTATTTTTATTTATTCCTTCCTCAAAGTAGAACATCATTTCTTACAATCAATATTAAATTAAATTCAAAATTAAATCGGGAATCTACTGAAAAGTTACCATTTTAATTGTATATTTTGCTAAGGAATGTAATTAATAAATATTAATAAATTAAATAATTTATCTTGTATCGCTTTTTATGTTATCTATTAGGTCCCACATGCTGCAGGATACCGAGAGAACCTAAGAAAAATATGTCACGACATTCTTTGTTTCCACTAATATTTGAAAAAAAATTAAATTGCGTTTTGTTATTCACGATAGCAACAGCCAAATCGTTGATGGAAATACAAAAATATTTTAAATATAAATAATCATTCCCCCAGAAGGAATCGAACCCACAACCATCGTATATAACCAAACACTTATCAAGTGCACCACGATGCATAATCATGAATAATGAAAATAATCATAAATATATTTAAAACCAATATATTATAGCAGATACGTATGTTAATCAGAATAATTAATATCATACCGCTGTTACTTTGAGGCTGTTAACATCTCATAAAGTAGAAATTACTAGAATATCTAAAATATGCATACATATGTTATGTTTGAGTAATCAAGAATGAAAACATAAAATAAAGTGTAAAACAATCAAGAACATGTGACCACCTGTGAACGAACACGCCACCTGCTGTATGGGAGTGGGTTACAACATAAATTTAGTATTTAGAAGAGTAAAGTTTCTTAATTATATTTAACTTTTAACTATATCTTTTTAGCTTCACTCTGTAGCCCGCAACCTAGGTAGGTAGGCAGAGAGAATAAAGGAACCTAGTGTTAAAATATTCCGTTTCTTTTAAGATACTTCCGTTTCCCACCTTCTGCCGAATTCGGAAGCATTGCATGTTGAGTGGCGGAGGTCAACCTCGCGCTTTGGTTCGATACTAGAACGAGGAAATGAAAATTTAAATATTTCATTTCTTACTTGAAGGAATCGGACCCGCAACCTGTCGTGCTTACAATCGTATGCTTCCTCACTCGGACTTTTGGACTCGGACTTTTAAATTATTATATTTTCAACTATCATATTCACATAGCCTCATTTCGCAATTAAACCGTCACGTCACAGGCAGGTGTGTCAAACTGGATCCGTTCAGGTCGAATGTCATCCGCTACCCGTCACGCTCGTGTTGACGTCACGTCACGTTAAAAATCGTGATTCATCGCAATTAGTGTTTGTTAACTGTACGAGTAAATAAAATGTAACGACTTAGGCCCCGACGGTAACGAGAACGAGAATTGTACTTTTAAAAGGATAGCAGGTTCAAAACTACCATCAAAACATAATAAAAGTAGGAAATTCAAAATATAATATTTTGTCTCTGGTAATGTGACAAAGCGTGCCTCCAGAACAGAACAAAGCCTCCAAAATTTGGCGGAAAGTGGGGAACGGAAGTTTCATAATGGGAACGGAAGGTCTCAACACTAGGTTCCCAGGTTCCTTTTTTTATGGAAAAGACAAGGCAAACGAGCGTTCGGGTCACCTGATGGTAAGTGATCACCGCCGCCCACGACCCCGTGCAACACCAGAGGAGCTACAGGTGCGTTGCCTGCCTTTAAGGTGGGTTGGGCGCCGGAGCCCGGCATTACCTGATGCGAAACGCAGTGGCATAAAGTCACTACTTCACGCCGGTTTTAAATGCCAGGGGTGGTAATGATCCGGTCGAGTCTGCCCATGCGTGTTGCCATTGCTGGCGACGTGACTCTACCACACATAGTTTAGCCGCCTCTTACGACACCACCAGTACCAGGATGTTCCTATTCTAGGCCGGGATCACACGGCAACAATGCCTATCCTATTATATGCAGGATATAGCGTGACACTACAAAAAAAGGATTGTGTCACTCAACATGCTTACTTGATCTGGAAGAATCAAATTTGGAATCTATCTGGAATATTATGAATAGAATATTATAGCATTTTGTATACTCTTATAAATTTTTACATTTAAGCTTTAACCTGCATAGAATGGCAGGCAAGGAGAACTTAGTGTCGAGGTTCTACGTTCTTATATTATCGCCCATATTAAAAACCGAGACATTACATCTTGAGTGGCGGGACCCAACGTGTAACGCCGCGTTTTGTCTCTCCAATGTGAGGATAGAGGTTAAATTCAAAACTAACCGTTATTTTCACTCCTTAACTAGACTTCTTATTAATAATTTATATTTTTTTGTTCTACTTTGTTGTAAATGTTGATTAGCTATTATATAAAATAATTTACTTTTATTAAATATCTGTAAAGGCATTGTATCATTTGGGCGACGCATCATTTTAGTTTTAACTACATGTCTGATCGTGACAACAGGTTACTGTAAACTATTTGGAATGTTGACCATAAAATGTATAAAACTTCAAATTATTAATATTACAACGTGTATTTATTTTTCTATAATTTTATATTAATTTAGATTTTTAAATAACAACAAAAAAAATTGCTTCACTCTGTATCCCACACACAGCAGGGTAGGCAGAGGGAACCTAGTGTTAAGACACTCCGTTCCCCACTTTCTGTCGAATTCTGGAGGCATTGCGTGTTGAGTGGCAGAACTCAACGCCACGCTTAGCCCCGACACCAAAGCGAAGAAATGGAAATATAAACTTAAGTAAATATTTCATCTCGAGTGGGGATGGAACCCACAACCAGTCGGTTTTACAGTCACACTCTGTGCCGCTGCGCCACGACTGGCGCAAATAATAAATGTATTTAAAAAGTGTGTAAATAAGTATAATCATCCGTATGTTCATTTTATTATTATTTATTCTAAAAAAGCTGTAACTCAATAAACAAAAACACTTTTTTACTCTTAGTACAGTTTTTACAGTGCAAGAACCCAAAGGATTTGATTGAATTTGATTTGATTGAAACTTGTTGTTTTTTTTTCAGCTTCACGTTGTGTGCGGGATGCACATAGCAGGATAGGCAGAGGGAACCTAGTGTTTAAATACTCCGTTCCCAACTCAGCCGAATTTTGGAGTGCCGGAATACCGCCCTTTTTGTCTGGGTACCAGAGTGAAAATTGATAATTTTCATAAATAATAATTCATTCCCCTCAGAGGGAATCGAATCCACAACCGTTACGTTAGAATCACACACTTGTGCCCCTGCGCCACGACGGCCTCTCTTAACTTATTCTTTGTAATACAAATTAATGAGTTAAAAAAAAATCTGCTTCACGCTGTATTCGGCACTCAGCAGAGTAGGCAGAGGGAACCTAGTGTTAAGACACTTCGTTCCCCATTTTTTATTTATTGATTAATGAGTTGCTACTATTAATATAATATGTGCGTGTGCGGGATACAACGTGAAGCTGATTTAATTTTTAATTTTTTATATATATGTATATATATTACTTGCATTTTTCTGAGTCTTCGTCCTTTTTGTGAAACGAAAACTAATTACCCGACACATTTTTATTTTTCATTTTATTCCAATAGTTAATGAGATCAGCGCGCTACCAAACAAACCATTCAGCTTTTGAATAAGTAAGACCATATTCTTCACCTAAATTTTTAAAGGCTGCTGCTTAAATACAGGTTATTTCATAGGCGAGTGACAATATATATATTAAACTGCTGTAAATTATAGGTTATTTCAGTTTCAGTAGGGCGTTGGGCGTGGCAGAGGTCGCCCAATGGGGTCGGAGGTCGCGACCCCTCGACCCGCGAGCTGCACTCCTGTGCCCGTGGAGGCGCAAACTCCGCGGATTGATTCGAACTTGAGCGTCCCCGATTTGACGGATAGGTATTCGTTGACTAATAACCGTTTGGTATAGCGACCTATGTAGGGCTGTTTTAGTTTTTTAAAACTATTATTTGTTCATACGTTGAAAAATTTTGAGGTTTGTCGTGGCACGGAGGCGTGAGCGTGCGACTGTAAATGCGACTGGTTGTGGGTTCGATTCCCACTCGAGGATACGAAGTTTGTTATAATTTAATTTTCTGCGCTTGGTAACGAGGCAAACGACGTTGAGCTCCCCAACACATAATGCTTCCAGAATTCTTCGGCAAGTGGGGACGGAAGTGACGTTATGGAAATGGAGTGTCTTAAGAATAGGTTTTCAGGTTCCTTCTTCCCTCCCCCTGCGCAGCTATATGTGGAATAAAAAGTGAAGCTAAGAAAAGTTGTTCATTCTATTTATTTGAAACATCGTGCCTTTCAATCATTTTTCAGTTATAGCTGAATTCTATAAACATGGCTAGAGACTGGTTTTATTAGTACCTAATATTTGATTTCATATACATAAAGACCAGTCGTAGCGCAAGGGCACAAAATGTAACTGTAAACGCGGCTGGTTGTGGGTTCGATCCTCACTCGATAAAATGAAATATTTATTTAAATGTATATTTCCATTTCTTCGCTCTGGTGTCCAGGCAAAGCGCTCAACTCAACATGTAATGCCTCCAAAATTCGGCGGAAAGAGGGGAACGGAGTGTCTTGACAGTAAGTTTCCCTTTCCCTTTCCCTACCCTGCTGTGTGCGGGATACAGCGTGAAGCTGATAAAAAAAATACATAAAGGTAACCTATATCTAATAATATCTTTTTGCAATGGTATCTCCTTAAAAGCTCTGGAGTTATTTAAAATTCTGTGATTTTTTATATGAATTAAGTGTGTTGACTGAAATAACGTTAAACAATTTTGATTACATACAATTCGCTATACATACACACGTCGGAAACAGAATACATACAAATGGATAGAACTTAGGAGTACTTTTTTATAGGCATTGTGATGTATGTTTCAAGATTCCAGCGATAAGACAGACAGACAGACAGCGGGTATCTAGTAAACGACGCTGCTACACCTATGCACATAGAAAGCGTGGAGACTGTTAGTACACAGAATATTGTAATAATATATTTAATGTAATGAAATTTAATAAAAAATAGTTTTTATTAATGTAACATAGAATATTATCAATAGTTTAACTCTTCTTACATTTAAAATATGCTCAATTAGACAAAACAGTAAACATTTTATAATAAATTATCCAATTTTTTTTTTAATAATAGAGAATCTATAATACAAAAAAAAATATATAATAATAATTAAATGAGACGAACAAATTTTATATGTAAAAATAGAAAGAGTTTCTATACATTTTTGTTATCTCCACGGACCTAATCGCGCGGGTGGTCGCGCCTGATTGTGATTGACAGTCACACGTCACACCACCGCATCCATCACTATTCACCACTAAACACATCATACATTACCACTTTAATATTAATACAATATATTCATAATAAGAAAAGCCAGCAATGGTCACAATATTTTATATAATCGATCGTTATGCAACATCGAAGATATTTCACAGTACAAAGTCGTAGTTAACTAGACCTGGTGAGGCTTTGAGGGTATCTCTTAGAATGTATGGACGTTTGACAGGTTGGTGAGAAAGGATGTGTAATATGAAAAGATTTCTGTGTATTGTATATGATTTTGTGTTAGATTAGAATGTGTTTGTTATAAAACAATTACTTTTACGATAGAAAGTAACGTTGTATAGTTCTGTTTGTTTATATAATTTTTAGTTTTAATAATTTATCCTGTACTAGAGGGCGCGCGCGGCTTCGCCCGCTTATTAGGAGGGAATCTAAAAAAAACCACGAAACACGAGTTCAATAAAATATTTTTAACTGTCTGAATTTAATTTTTTATAAAAATCGGTAGCAATTTAAAGATTTTTCCATACAAACTTTCAACCCCTTATTTGAACCGTTAGGGGGTGAATTCTTAAAAACCATGAAACACGTGTTCAATGAAGAGTCTAATTTCAAATTTTATAAAGATCGGTGCAGATTAAATTGTTTTTCCATACAAACTTTCAACCCCTATTTCATTCCTTTAGGGTTAAAATTTTTCAAATTCGCTTCTTAGTGGATGTCCAGAATATGAAAATAAACTTCTGCCCAAATTTCACGTTTCTACCATCAGCGGTTACGGCTCTGCGTGCGTCTTACCTCAGTCAGTCAGCACAAGTCCTTTTATATATATAGACTAGCGGACCCGGACGCGGCTTCGCCCGCTTAAACTATACGAATGCTTATTAGATATATTTATGAAATTGATTTTGAAAATATGTAACTAATTTAAATGAAAAAAATTATAAGTAAACGTAACCAAAGTAAAATATTAATAAAAAAAAACGAAACAAAACCAGCTACATTATTAATATTATCAAAGTAAAATAAATATTTAAAAAATTAAAATTAAATTTGTTGTGCTATGTTTTTTGCAAGTGCATGTGGTTATTTACATATATATAACATATGTGGTAATATATATATTTTGTCTCTGTTTGTCTTTCTATTGCCCCGAGCATGTCCAGAACAACTGAACTGATTTTTACCAATAGAATAGACTTTCAGTGATCGATTTTATTGATTTACCCAGAAAAATCTTTTTACACGTTTTCCTTGCGCGCGTACATAGATACTATATGAAATAACTAAAGTATTTTCTACATTAAATATACTAAGTTTTGCGAGCAATATCAAATAAAATCCCAAAAAACCACAATGTATTAAGTGTATAACAACGGTATAGATAACCATCCAACCGAGATGAAATAACCAACAATTCTCTCCTTAATATATAAATAAAAAAAATAAAAAATCTTTTATTTTCAAGCAACATAGGCTTTAATAATATTATGCCGATGCCGCGCAGGGCCGCAACTTACACCACACCAAAAAATTAATGAAAATCTATCTAATCTACAACTCGAATAGGCGAAGAACCAAAGAAAAGTATGAATTAATTATAAATAGTAAATAATTACATAAAAATTAACAGTAGTTCGAAATTGTATGAAAATTTACAAAACCGTCAAAGTTATCTGCCTGTTCGCGTCGGTCATACTATGCCGCTCGCTAGGCTAAGTCATTTCGTATCAGTGACATCTCCTTAATTATTTATTAGAATGTTATACAGTAAACTATAATTTCAATCTACATAAAATGCTAAAAGTGACTATTATATTCATTTTCATAAGGATCAATATCAAATTATAGAAAATACATACAACAAAAACCCGATAAATATAAAGTAAATTAATTAAAATGGTTACTTTTTAGGTAGGCTCAACCTTCGGAGATAAATATGGTATATGTATCGCGGACTTTTTTAAACATTATTTAAAGATCAATATTTTAATTAAACATTGTTTTTGTGTATCTTATAAAGTTGAGTCAGCGCTCGCCTTGTATACGTCAAGCAAGCTCATTTTGGGTGACGTTTTCTTAAAACAACAAATAAACTTTGCAAACGGTTGCTTAGCAACGGTCGGTTGTTATTAACATGGCAGAAAAAATTGCCTGGCAAAAATAAAAAGTATTTTAATATATTATTATATATCGACAATATTACAAATATGAGAAAAAAAGTAACCTATGTTCATCCCGAGACCCTCAAGTATCTCTATATGAGTATTTTATCATAATTGAATCAGCAGTTTGACCCTGATTGCGTAAAAGACAGACAGACAGATAGACAGACAGACAGACAGACAGAGTTACTTTCGAATTTATAATATAGGTATGGATTTACGTAACAGGGTAGGCAGAGGGAGCCTTTATACTAAAAGACATTAAATACACGAACAACGTTCCCCCACTGATTGCCCAATTTTTTAAACATTGTGAAGTAAATGGCGTAACTGGACGCCGCGATTTGCCTCGTTACCAGTGCCAGAAAATGTAAATAGTTCCACGGGTCGAAATCGAACTCCCAACCGTCACGTCTACGGACAGACACTGTGCCGCTGTATCACGTCGGCCTTAATATAATATTCTTTAATAAAGAGGCAGAGGGATATAAAGTGTGACTGTAAACGCGAGTGGGTGTGAGTGCGATCTCCAATCGAGGAAATGAAATATTTATTTAAAATTGTATATTTTCATTTCTTTGCTTTGGTGTAGTCTGTCAAAGCGCGGCGTTAAGTTCCGCCACTCAACACACAAAGCCTCCTACTGATTTCGACGGAAATTGGGTAACGGAGTGTCTTAACACTAGGTTCCGTCTGTCTCCTCTGCTGTGTGCGGGATACAGCATGAAGTATTTTTTTTCTTTAATAAATATATATATGGATGAAATTAAATAGATTATATTATATATAGTAATAGTAGATTAAATTAAATATTTATAAAAGCCGAAAGTCATTCTAATACTATTTTCACAATTAGGTTCTAGTTTTATCTAAAATGAAAGGAAAATTTATGAACAAAACTAAGGGAAGTTATCTATAAGCGAATTGGAAATATTTTACAACAAATTTAAGATTATGTACTTGTTTGTAAAATTAACTCAATAACCTATACAAACTAAAACTAAACAATATATATGTAAGTACTTTACATTTATTTTTGAAGTATGTAAAATATAAATTTATTTGGTTATAGGCCTAGATTTCATTTCTAGCACTATAAGAAATATACGAAACTTGAACAAAAAATCATTTTTAAAAGCATGATCCAAACATACAGTACACAGTACAGTAAAATACATATATTCCCAAAAAAATAATATTCTTACAAAACAAAACAAAAAAAGCTCACAGCTAAGTAGATATAACTAGAAGCTTTTTAAGTTGATTGTCACAAGAACCACACTCCGTATACTATATATTGCAAGTGACAATTCATCTCGCGTCCCCTACATTGTTTTAGCGCCGAAACACCGACCCTAATGAAATTTATTGCTTTCCGGCAACCGACGCGTTATATCGAAGAGACACGTCCGAAGATAAGGAAGATAAAAAAATACAACTTCTGTAGTAGAATGTTTTTGTCGGGTGTTGTGTGAAATTAAATTATAACTAAAAATGGATGTGATATATTGAAAATTGATCTCCGGAGAAATTTGCTTAAGAAAGTGAAATTTAAATTATTTATTTTTCTTAAATAAATCGGAGTTACGCTTAACTTATCATATCGTTGATCTGTCTATCCATAAATAAAAATCAGCTTCACGCTGTATCCCGCACACTGCACGGTAGACAGAGGGAACCTAATGTTAAGACATTCCGTTCCCTACTTTCTGCCGAATTCTGGAGGCATTGCGTGTTGAGTGGCAGAACTCAACGCCGCGCTTGTCTTCGACACCAGGGCGAAGAAATAGAAATAAAAATTTAAGTAAATATTTCATCCCCTCGAGTGGGAATCGAACCCAGAACCAGTCGGTTTTACAGTCACACTTTGTGCCCCTGCGCCACAACTGGCCTCATCCATAAAGTACCTTTAAAAAAATTCAGGTTGGAATATATAGCTTATTTACACTTTAATAAGCATCAAACACTGTTTTTATAACTGCTAAGAACAAATGCAAGCTAAAAAACAAAATTATTATATTTTTATACCAATTTATTGATAAAGATTTTATATATCTATCTCCCTGTAACAAATGACGAAATTGGTGTGGACGTGAAATAACAAAAGTGACACGACCCCAACGGCCTCATATATACGTCAGTATCCTTACTTACTTAGCAAAACGAATTCCAAGAATAAGAATTTAATAAACTGGGGTGGAAGTTGCCTCTAAAAAGGCAAGAGCTTAAAAGCAATATATTGATAATAACATATAGTACATTATATCAATATATTGCAATTAAGCTCTTCTAACTAACCAGAACCAGCATTATAATAAAATGACCGCAGACACAAAAGCGAAGAGCGAACGCTAACTCGAACAGGCGCCTTAAAAGCTGTCCACTCGGTAAGGAGGCAACCTGATACAAAATGAAACGAAGTCCTGTGCTCAAAGATAGCAGCCTCACCGCACACCTCTGGTACAGGAGATTAGGCACGCGCTAATCTGAAATTATCTTAATTACTTAAGAAAAAGACCATTTAACTAAGCTAATTACATCTAAACGATCTGGCTATAGATAAACAGAAAATAAAAATAACTTATGTACATGGAGTTTGACAGAAGGTCATGATCAAACCAGACCCGCGGCTGCGTCGCCTTTGATGATGTTAATTTAATAAACTAATATAAGTCTAGAAGCCTATTGGATATAAAAAGAATATCATTTTAAATATAATAAATAGTGGCTTATTGTGTACAGTAAAATAAACTATAGTGGGTAGTAAAAAACTAACAATGAACTAAAACCTGAAAAAATAAGTATCTTGCCGAAAGGCTGATGTAATTATATAATGCAAATCATTCTGTTCTGTTTTCATATTTTTAATAAAATTAAATGAAATTTCAAACTTCTAAAAGAAAAAAAAAATTGAATAGGGAAATAAGTATTAAAAAGTACCCCTAAAAAAATCAAAAATCTTCTAGAAAATTATACCAATTTACAAAGTCATAAATACATTTAAAGCCCTCTGTGCCATTTTCCGCGAAAATCACCCACGGGGCTTTTTTTACCCCCAAGATAAGACATGTCACGCCGTGACAGATGTCGTGACATTTACAAGTCACGTAAAACAAGTGAACGAACCCACTGGCGCCCTGTTTTACATTTTATTTTTGTAATAGTAGACATGCCTTTACTTTAAGAAATTGACAGTTGTCATAATTTTTTATTTATTTATTTTATGCATTGTATTCCTTGTGGACTAAACATAAAGGAAAATCTTGTTATGATATCGTTTTTTGCTCTCCACTCACTCAGACACTTATGGTTATAACTGAAAGTTAACCCTTTTGTACAACCGTATGGAAGTGACTCCTGTAGTAGAAGCTTCTTCGTTCTTCCTACTTTCACATGCTTAAATATAATGAGGCCATTGTGGCACAGGAGCACAAGGGTGTAACTACAACGCGACAGCGAGCAAGCGACATAGATTATAATTTATTAATATTTCCATTTCTTTGCTCTAGTACCAAGGCAAAAAGTACGGCGTTGAGTTCCACAACTCAACATGCAATATCCGAAAATTCGACGGAAAGTGGGAAATGCAGTGTCTTTACACTAGATCCCCTCTGCATAGTCTGCTACCCTATCTACGGGATTCTGCGTGAAGCTAAAAAAAATAACTACGAGTAAGTATATCGACGTAGACGTGTATCATCCAAATCATATCATTCCACAAAATCACTAGTCTCCCACAATCATTAATAAAGCAATCCCCGGACAGCGACGCGCTATTGAATGCAGCGCCCACGTTCCCATATTTGCTTACTGTTAATCAAAAAACTTTTGTCCCGAATCTGAAACTCACGTCTTCTCTGATTAATGATTTCAACCCGAAAACGGCTGCGACGGTCATTGCGACCGGCGACTTTAAGAAAACAAACAACAAATAAAACGGTGCTGCTAATGATACATCTAATGGTGCAGAATGATTGTCAGTACCATTAGCGAAGCATAAATATGTAGTTGTTACCGTTGAACGGTCCCTTTTGCTTAGAACCTGTTTGCACACTGTTTCCCGGCGGCCAGTTGTACAAATAACCGAAACTGTCATGATATCATTAATTATGGCTGTTTACTGCTCTTTTTCACCGAAATTTTAAAGTAAAGATAAATTTCACATGGTTCTTACTTATTAATTGTATTTTTGGAGCTCCCCTTACAGCACCGCCCTACAAATTGTAGCCATATTTTTTTTTAGCGTCACGCTCTATCCTGCACACAGCAGATAGAGGGAATCTAGTGTTAGGACACTCCTTTCTCCATTTTCGCCAAATTCTGGATGTTTAATTACACATTAATATAAGTATAAGTATACATTTTATTAAATTCAATTAAAATTTTATGCATCTTAGGAGAAAATTTATATATATAATATGTAATTTTATGAAGTTTAGTTCGATTAAAATATATAATAATCATACCCGTATATGTATTATCCCAAATTTTACGACGTATGTTAAAATCTCTTCCGTCTTGTCTCCCTATACAGAGAGATAAGTGGAAATAAAATATAAATATATATTATTATTTCCAATATATTTTCATCTATCTATATCTACGATTCATTTAACTCAAAACATAATGCATTATAGCTCAGCCCCAATTAAGTTTTCAACAAGGAGTTTCCCGCTAAGTGTCAAACCCTCAACCTTAAAACCATTACACATGTCTAATGCAATGAGGACTTACTATGCTCGTCATAATACTTGCGCTATCGCCACCACATAATCCATTACTGTTCCAACATATAAGAAACAAACAAGGTGAGTACTGTATGCAGAAATGGATATAGACGTCAAGAGATTAAAGTGCAAAAGACCAAGTGTAGAGTTTTCCCGCCGCCCCCGTTGTAAAGCCAGCAAAACGACGAAAGTTGTCATCAAATACGCATCCTTCGGGGCGGGAATCAGTTTTAAAAGCCATTAGGGTGGGTGGGGTGGCAGGCGGTTGTAATTAGACTGCGTTAATATTTAACAAGTGCGACGCCGTACAGATTAGCGTAATACTAGCCCAGCTGTGTCCGGGCACCTTCTGTGACTCGGTGCCTTTAAAAAACCACTCTTTCAACATCGTCAAAAATTAATTATGTCTCCTGCCCCCGAAATGGAGATTTTGAAGTTGCTAATGGCTTTGTTATATCTTTTTTATTTTTTATTTTCATGCATCATCTGAAGAACGAAGTGGGTAACTATGATATTCTTTACGTTTATATTGTATTTGTTTTGCAATACGAACTGATATACACAGTTGTTACTCTAGAATGAATAATTTTTATTTCTCGACTCTGGTAAGACTAACGTGTCGTTGAGGTCCGCCATTTAACACTTGACACTAGGTCCTCTTTCACTATCCTGTTATATACAGGATGAAGCGTAAAGCTAAACATATTGCAATTAAATAATCCCTTCGTTATAATTTGAACTTATAACAACCGTGGTGTAATAGAACGTATGGCTTAGTGGTCAGAGGGCCTGGTCGGTTTCCAGGAGGCGCGGGTTCGAGTCCCGCTACGTTCAAATTTTTATACGTTTTCTAAATGAGTATTTTTCTTTCCTAAGTGTGGAATAACACTTTAAAAATGTTTAAAAACTGTGGTGTTGTTATAACAAGAAAACATTATATCAGCTCTAATCTTAACTAAGCAACGATTATAATAACTTTCATATATGTATTATGAGGATAAAATATTATTGTTTTTATTTCATTCACCTTTTTCAAGCGCAAATATACAAAACCGGACTTATTTCATAAAACAGCAGTGTTAAGTAAAAACAAAGTGAAAATTCGTAAGTGTAATCCTTTTGAACCCTTTCCGTGCAATTAGAATTACTCGAAGATGGTCGCAGCATCTGTGGGCAACTAATGGCAGATACATTATTAAAGCCCCGCGGTCGGGATCGCGGTGACGGAAGGGTTGGGACAGATTATGTTATTAGCGAGTTCGGTTTTGACGCACGCCACTCTGATTATTGTGTAATATTTAAATAATAATATATTTTTAATAATGTGAGTTCAATAAGGAATATTTTTTATTCAGCTTTATGCTGTATCCCGCACACAGCAAAGTAGGCGGAGGGAACATAGTGATAAGACATTTCGTTTCCCACTTTCCGCCAAGTTTTTCGAAACATTGCGTCTTGAGTGCCGGAACTCAACGCTAGGCTTTTTACAGTGGTGCCAGAGCGAAGAAATGAAAATATAAGGAAATAATAATTCATTCCCTCGAGTGTCGATCGAACCCACAAGCGTCGTGTTTGAATCACAACTTTGTGCCCCTGGGCCACGACGGCCTCATCACACCCTAGTGCACTTGGTCCACGACGGCCTCATAAGAAATACATGTACTTTTATTAATAAAATATGTAATTAATTTCATAAGCTATATAAGCTATTGTATTCTACTATATTTTATAAATAAATAACTGATTACATTTATACATACCTACAATAAATACTTACAATATACCTATAAATATTAAACATACCTACAATAAATATCCAGAAATGAATATGCGGGACATAAAAATCTTTTCCTTCAAAAATATATTTCTAAACCAACCGTTGCCTTTCTTTTCCCCATCATTAATCACATATATTATTTTAACATATCAACAAAGATACCAAAAATAGCTTACGTAACGATATGCAAATTCTTATTCACAACTCGCACCTCAGATGACCGTGGGTTCTCCAGGGTTATGAGAAACTTTTTTAAGCCAATCAGTCACAGTCCGGGATTTCCGGGACCAAGATTAGCATAGCCAAAATTACAATAGCCAACTGAAGAAGTTAATGGACGATCCATGCATAATTTTTGGTCCACACACAAAAGGGCTAAACAAAGGTGTTTCAATAAAAAAACTTTATTAATGCGATAGATGAATCATCAAATACGTTAGACCGGTCGCTCTTAAGTCTATTAAAGTGTTAGCACTGCTACTTGTTTTCACATAAATGGGTGAATGTAATTTATTCTTTTACGCCAATTACGTCTGAATCAAAGATGTTTGGTAAGAAAATATTTATTACTTCACAATCTGGTCGGTCTATAAATTGTAATAAAAATAACATTCCTAAATTATTTTCTTAATTATTTTCACTATCCCTCATTGACAAGATAAATACCGACGTTGAGTTCTGCCACTCAACATACAATGTCTTGAATTCGGGCAAAATAAGGAACGTTGTTCGTTGTTGCACTTACAGTCGTCAACTATACTTCCATTTGTAGTAGCTGTAAAGCAAAATTATTAGTTAAAAAGTAAAAATGGCAAATTTAAAGTAACATATTTACTATCATATCTCTTCCGCTAGTCTTGTATAATTTCTTAATTGTATAAGTAAATAACGTAAAATGTTTAAAAAGCGATTTTTACGAACGACATTGATTTCATAAATTATTTCCTAATCCACGTAATACTATACACGCCGAGCGTTTCAAGTATCATTATAATGGCAATTAGAACATTGAAAAACAGGATTAAACACCGTGATCTGGTGACCTCCTGCTGCCATAAAATACAAGCATGGACAGATCTTAAAATACTGGTTTCACTGAAGATGGGGTTACAAGTTGTATAAGCGCCATTTGTTTCTGCCGTCACCTCTAAGAAGCTAAACAAACAATACATAAATATAGACGACTTTTGTGTTTTTCCCATAGTCTCTATTGTTAGTATTGTCAACTTTGTGCCCTTTGAAAGGCATTGTTTTTTTTAAAAGATCTTTTGTAGATGCATCGTCACGACTGATGTGTCCAGTTGTATTTTTTTTTTCTTTCAAACGGCTTCTGCTACTTTCATTGTTACTTTTAATGATCTTACTGGTCTTTTCTTAATGAACTACTCGTTCTGTAGATGCATTTTGTGTCTATTAGTAGTAGTCAGTTGTACTGTACTACGTTTTGTTTTAAGACAGATATAGATATTAATCACTCGACCAAAAACTTGTAACAGCATATCTTAATTATGAACGTCTTTATGAATTCTTAGCGGAAATGCGACACTTCTGCACTATCTTTAACTAAAAAAGCTTCCAGATCAACAATTCCAAAAATTTCTTCAGCGCGATTTAAACACGTCAATCATATTTAGCCACACAACTTGATGTCAGAGGTCACCGATCATCAGATTCTACACTTGCATTCATCTGTTTTTAGATATCTATAAAATAATTAAAATCACAGAAAAATAACTCCTATTTCTTATATGATTTAGAAATAGTTTTGGCATTTCCAATGTTAATAGTAATTCCGTTTCTCCAGCACCTCCGTTTTTTACTGTTAAACATTCATGTCATTCCGCCGAGTAAACACGCACACAAAGGACTAGTCACTATCCCTTTTTATTAATATCGGTGGTTGAATGGCAACAAAAGGTTTTGTTCTCATTATGCTTAATCGTAGTCGTTCAGGTGTTATATTATAATACATACCCACTATAGTGGGTAGCGGTAATAATGAGCTTACTCATTTCAAAAGGGGATGCAATTCTGATACTGTATTAATTCTGTTTAATTATTTGTGCTGAATTAAATAGTTTATGGGTTTGATAAAAACTGGACTGATAGCTAGCTTGTGTGATCTTTTTAAATCCATTTATGCTTTAAAATTTTTTTTATATATCGCTTCTTCTTATAAAAGAATATAAAATAACAATTATATTATTATGCCTATGGGGCCTTCAAAAACTATATACTTAACACGAATGTATCTTTAAAAAATAAATATTTTTATATAGAAAATAATAAAAAAAAATACTTTTATGTGAACACCTACCGTGTTCAATATTTCTTATACGGTCAGAAAGTTAGTATATATAGTTAAAGAATAGATGATATTTTGCAAAAAAGAATAGATAAAGCCAAATAACATTAAACGTCACTTAAAAACACTTAGCCACTTTTTTGACAACACACACAAATAAATTACATCAAATTAGTTACATCACCATTTTTAACATAATATGTACGTACAACCTGTAGGTTACTTATAAGTTGTACGATTGATTTTTATTTATTTTTCATTATAATATATTCAAAACGTCACTTGAATACTCTCTCTCTCCCGGTGCTACGCGGTTAAACTACCAAAATCACAGCTTCCTTCGGCACCACGCTGATTTCCTTTGCTCTTGTTTATTGAAATCGATAATAAATGTCATACTTAAGTTGTGGTAATGGCAAATAAATTTCACATTATTATTGCTACTTCTGTCTTGTAAGGGACTCGTGGTCGGTAGTTCAACGTTTGAATTTAGTTATGTACGCATGAGAGTAGCGTAGCTGGGTAATTTATTAATTTAGAGTCTCTATAAATTTAAATTACTTGTTCTGTGAAATAACAGATCTGACTTGAAGCACGACGGTTGTTGGTTCAATTCCTGGGTAGTATTTATTTTCATTTCCTCTTCCTGGTAACAAGACAGCACGCTTTTGTATGTGCAACTCAACACGCAACGTCCAATTGGGCGGAAGCCCAATTTCCCAAAGTTTCCAATGGGGAACGGAGTAGCAGTAACAACGTGTAGCAAAGAAAACGAATCATATATAGAAAAAGGAATATAACAAAAGACACAAAATATTACAAGCGCAAACACAAATGGCAAATATTTTTTTAAATAATTAAAACACTCTATATCGCACTTATTTATTTCTATAAAAAAAAAACAAATTTGATCAACGTGTTGTTAATCTATTTGATCTTTAACCTTACACAACAACAGACACCTGTTCGTATCTCAACATCTCCCTTATCCACGTGTCTCGAAATCTCCATCTCAATAAAAAGTATCCCTCTTTTTATTATTTATTATTTTAAAAAACCGCGTGTGAGACTCGTGCGAGATGATGTTGTAATGCTGACCCCATAACTGACCTGCAAGCACTGCGGTAAGGGAAGCTGCGGTCATCTTGTGAATGAATAAAATTATCACGTTCGTTCTTTAATCGACGGCTTGACCTTTTAAGAGGAATTGCATTGAATTGCTCATTTTTTATTTGTAAAATAAATATAAAATAACACATCAAATTAAGTAAATGAGATTATTATAAGGAAGGCCAGTTGTGGGACACAAGCGTGAGTCTTAAGGCGACAAGTCATGAGTTATATATTTTTATTTCCTCGCACTGGTGCGAGGCATTGAGTTTTGCCACTGAACATGCAATGCGTTCAGAATTCATCGGAAAGTGGAGAACAGCTTGTCTTAACATTAGTTTCCTTCTACCCTACCCTGCTGTGAGCAGAGTACAGCGTGATGCTAAAAAAAAAATATTAGGAAATATATTTATAATACCTATACCTACAAAATAATATTACAATAGACTAATATTTGGCGATTCATTTACTTTTGAACATATTATATTATAAAACGCAAAATTCGTAATATTCTCACTAATATCGTTGTGTTATTTTACTAATAACTCTGCCCAAAGTGACCCCGAACCCAAAACCCGTAATAGTTCCAAAGCAGATTTTATGGGAACCCGAATAGCTAATAATTCATAAACCTCGGACATTGGACCTCTCAAAATCAATAAAGCGGACCCGTCGGGCCAGAATTCTCTATTAATTTGAACATGTTGGCACAAAGCCGTAGTTTTCGCCCTTTTAAGACTGGAAACTCTACAAGGATAATAGTAGATGGTCTCCACTCGTTTAAGAGTGATAAATTACCTAATGGAAGTCGGTATGTCCATTCCCACAGATATTAAAGTCAGGACAAAAGAGCGACCCCTAAGTTGCGAGGACTCACGCGGCGTCATACAAAATATTGCAAAACATAAGATGCTTTTGTTCGAATAGCATGCAAATCCTTCAAGGGTATTTGGGGGTAGATTGGAAAAGTTGAGTCGTTTTTAGACTTTGATGTTTCATGCTTTATTGGTTTGGCTAATCGCTGTGTGTATGGATCGTGCGGTGAAGCCGGTATTAGCTTCAAAGGCTTCTTTTATTACTTGTGTTGTTTAAAATATTAATAAATGTTGTAAATGGTTTAACTTACGACTTATTAATAATCAAGTCGTAAGTGATTAGGCCAGTCGTGGCGCAACAAGCTTGCTACTGTATATGCGATAGATCGTTTGTTTGTAACCCACTCGAGGAGATGAAATATTTAATATTTTCAACCTTTCTACCCTTTAATATTCGAGATAAAGCGTAAAACTAAAAAAGTGATAAAAAATATATTTAAACTCTGCACACTAAACATTGCTTACAAGTTCATTAAAACGTGTTTAATGAAAAGCAATTTAGCACAAAATCCAAACAATTACTAAATTTTATTAATTCTTAATGATGTATTTTAATATATATTTTTTTAAAAGATACTTAATTAAATATCGAAATGTCTCAAAAAAATATTATATTATTAGAACAATTAGTTCTATTCTTTCTTTATTTTTCTTATAAATTGACTTTTTCACTGTAAATATTTAAATTCAATAAATCCTATTACAATAGATGGCGACAAATGAGTTGATGTATTTTTTGTCTGCATGTAGTTTTTACTTATTCGATGCCTTACTTCGTTATCACTTTCGCCTAATCCCAAATACCCTGAATATTTCAGTCATATGTCAACTTCCCGCTGTATCCCGCACATAGATAGTACGTAGAAGGAACCTAGTGTGAAGACACTCCGTTCTAAATTTCCGGCGAGTTCTGGAGGCATTGCGTGTTAAGTGGTGGCACTCAACGCCCCGCTTTGTCTCGACACCAGAGCGAAGAAATGAAAATGTAAATGAAAATAAATATTTAATTTTCTCGAGTGGGGATCGAATTCACAACCAGTCGACTGTAAAGTCACACTTTGTGCCCCTGCGCCACGACTGGCCTCAACTTCATTTAATAGCCATGACGTATAAATTCCCCATAAATACACCTACAAACCAAAATAAATACACAAAAATATTAGTAATACGCCTTTAAACCACACCATGTTTGTCAAAAGAATTTTAATGTTTTTCAATACCTATACCATATTATAGAAATTGAACAATATTGATCCCGCTCAACAAGCCCTATAAGCTACCGATACCGAGCAAATCGTATTTATCGGGATTATCTCAGGTTATCGAACATCTTCACCCAAAACCAATAAATTGTATGTTACATACAAAAATGATCAAAACTCTAAAAGCAATATCCATTGCTTAACTTCTATATGAATGACTATTAAATGCATTGAAGAAGAAGTAATGTATAGATTGGGAATAAAGTATTTTGAAAAATCATACTGTTTTGTTTGATTTTATTTGGTTTTAGATAGAAGGGAGCGCCGGTACGTGAGTTTGGAAGCATTTATGCAAAGTTGAACGTTTTTGCTATCTTGATAGCTTATCAGTCCCTCAATCAGATCTTGGGACGACCATTGTCGAGGAAGTATCGGCATTGTTGGCGAATCTTAGCAGTTGTGCCTTTGATGTGTCTTATATATAAAATGTAGTCTAGCATAATAGATTAAAGTATATTCATAGTTAAAAAAATAGTCGATTTTGTTTTTACTAGTTAGTAATATTTTGCTTAATGTTAAGATAGTCCGTTCCCATTTAAGACACTTCCCTTTCCTTCTTTTCGCTAAATTCTGGAGGCGAGATTGAGTGGCGGAACTCAAAGCCGCGCTTTGCCTCGTTACTAGCAAGGAAATGGAAATATTTCTCTACTATTTATATTTCTATAATATTGTCTACATACGCAGATCGATTGGAATTTATATTCAATATAAAATTTTTACATAAGTGAATTGTAAAATTGCACCTTGACTCAAAAAATTATATGTTTCTTATCACGTGACGATTTATCTTCTAAGCCAGAATCTCTGGTTTAGTAGTCACTGCCACTGGCCACTCCGCCAAAATGCTAACCACTTTATATGAATAATAAAAACAATATCAGCATCTTTATTCTTCTTAATTTGCATTATAGAAAATTATGACTAAAAACAACCCATTTACTTTTCTTTTGTTGTTCCCATCCAACAAATGGAAACAATCAAAAAATTTACAAAAGTAATTAGTCCCACGAAGTAGCTCTCAAGAAGTTTATAATTTTTTAAATGTATTAAAAAGTTTTTAAAAAACAATAGCTACAGGGGTAAAGATAGCAAAAATCGTCAAATTTGTTCGCTGACAACATTCATCTCAATCAATCTGGGACTCCCTGAGGAGTAACCCTTCTGTCCCGCGAGATGTAACCCTCCCTATAACCCAATTAATGTGAGAGTACCCTCTCGGTGTGGCCCCGTGGCAACCACAAAAAATGTAAATTGAAATGTTAAATTAATTTGATTCGCCATCATATGTGAAAAGGCGATATATAATTTTATTAAAATAAAAATCAATAGTGCCATAAAAATTATATTATATTATTATTTTAATTTATATTTCCATATCTACGCTCTGGTCTTTGCCTCGGCAAAAGCACGTCGTTAATGTCCGCCACTCAACACTCAATGCATCTGGAATTCGGCGGAAAGTGGGGAACGGAGTGTCTTAGTACTAGTTTCCCCCGGGGAAACGTGCTACCTACCATGCTGTGTGCAAGATACAGCGTGAAGCTGATTTGATGTTTAATAAAAAAAAAATATTCTACCCATTAGAAGCCAAAGTAAGACGCCATCCTCACAGAATTTAGTATAATATTTTTTTATTCGTAATATCTTTTTTTGTAACCTGAGTCAAAGCAATTAAAAAAGTTAAAAAAAGGAGGCCGGTCGTGGCGCAGTGGCACAGGGTGTGACTGTAAAATCGACTGGTTGTGGGTTCGATCCCCACTCGAGGAGATGAAATATTTACTTAAATTTATATTTCCATATCTTCGCTCTGGTGTCGAGGCAAAGCGCGGCGTTGAGTTCTGCCACTCAACACGCAATGCCTCCAAAATTTGGCAGAAAGTGGGGAACGGAGTGTCTTAACACTAGGTTCCCTCTGCCTACCCTGCTGTGTGCGGGATTCAGCGTGAAGCTAATTTAATTTAATTTTAATTTTTAAAAAAAGGAGTATTTTTATGTAATATCAAAATCAATTATTTACGTTAATAAAAAGTCATATCAATATAAATTCAGTACCTACATCTGTAAAGCTTATGCCACTATTGCGATGACGGCCATTCGTTCCAAAGAAATATTTTAATATTGATAATGCTTACTCTACCAGGATTACTACTGTAATTTCTATTTATAGTGAATGTGTCTTAACACTAGGTTCCCAGGTTCCCTTTGCCTACTCTGCTATGCGCATGATAAAGCGTTCTAGATAGTTCTATTTTAGGTATATTTAGGCAATGCTATTTATGCTTAGATAAAGTGACGCAAGGATATACTGTTATAACCTTTGAACTTAAAAAAAAAATACTTAGTCGCTAGGTTATCTCTTCAATGAAAAATTTGGAAGATTTAAACATTTTTAAGGCCATTGTTTGTTTTCGTATTTTAAATTGAGTTCAGAATTTTAAAGTTATATATTGTCATCTTAAATTTCAATATTTCCAATATGAAGATGAGCGTTTACTCAATAGCCGTTGATGAAACAGGAAGATTGACCCCCCGAAAAATTAATTATTCAAAGTATGTCGTCGAGAAAAACGGAGTTTCTGAGCCATCTAGTTACCTATTGTAAATCAGTTTGGACTTCACAACTTCACACCAATATTCGTGACTCGAATGAGGGCATATTTTTTGATTTCCTTTGTGCAAATACAAGGCTAGATTTATTTATTTCTTTTTATTATAGAAATAGAATTGAATGGAATACTTAAAAAAATTGTTTAGAAACTTGTAATAATATTTTTTTTATAAAATAATTGAAGAAGCACTATTTAATTACAAATCATGTAAATAAATAATCTAAAGTACATAATTTTAAAATTTAGTTTTATTTAGAAATGCCTCCTTTATTTAGAATTTCAAAGAACGCCATCATGACATGTTAAAGATATATTTCTTTTTGATCTTTTTTGGAAGAGGGAACCTGGGCACCTAGGTCTAACATAACACTAATTCTCATTACCATACTTCACTCTCCTCCATTCTCATTAACATACTTCCGTTCTCCGCTTTCCGTCGAATTCTGATGGCATTGCGTGTTGAGTGGCGATATATAAATTTAAAATGATAAGAATATGTATTTAATCACAACGACTGTCTAAGTCATCACCTAATCACATCCAGTGAAAGAATACTTCCGAAACACCAATTCGTAAAATAAGCTGATATCTGAGATACAAACAAGTCCTTCAACAAAGAAAGAAGCCTATATTAAAATTTCCTTGAGAATAATCCGAACACAACACAATATCAAAATTTAATATCATTTTAATCTTAATTCTACTTATTAATGTTCCTAAGGAACCCTCCGTGACTTAAAATCGCCAACTCCACAAAATTGCCTTCCAACATTGTAACCTATTTGTATTGTTTTAAGTTACATTTTGCAATGGCTAGTTTTTTGTATGAAAATGTGTGGGTATAAAATCTGGTGAAAGCAGGTAAGTTCAAAAGATAACGCCGTCTGCTCTGGAATACGGCTTAATTAGGTCGAATTGAGATTTTACCAGAATATAAGTTATCCGAATTAATTTTACCCAAAACGAGACAGTGGCGCAGGAAATATTTGATTGTAAATAAATACGCTGGTTTTTGTGCTGATTTCCGCCCAAGATAATGTTTATATTTAAAATAATAAATCCTATATAACGTAGATTATCATATTTTGTCCATACGAGAAATAACAATGCATTTGTTATTAATTATCCCTTACATATCTTAATGTTTTTGTGATCACTCGTGGCTCGAGGGATCGATTTCCACTCGAGAAAATAAAATATTTAACATTTTCATTTCCACGCTCTCTTCTTGTCAAAGCGAGGGAGGGAAGTGTCGTAAAACTAGATTCCCAGGTTCCCTCTGCTTACTCTGCTATACAGTACACGACCGGCTCATCATATCTTTACTAATATCATAAAACTGAAGAGTGCGTTGGGCTGAACATAATTAATTTAAAAACATAAAAAAAAAATTTTTTGTATTGTACAGTCAGTCCACTTATATAGAAAGGCTTTAATAAAACTCAAATTGAATTTGAATAAGCAATAAAAAGTGAAAGATACACATTTTTGAAATTAAACACAAAATTTGTAACCCACGATAGAAATGTAATCAATCCTAAGTATAATATTTTTTAAAACACTTTAGCTAGATACTTCATCTCAATTACGCTCCATCCACGATGCTCTGCCACCATACACACACACACACACACAAACACACACAGACACACAGCACGTCCATACATTTTGTAATTAAAACGTAAAAAACCTTTGATGGATCGCGTCCGAGCGTTAATTAATGGCTTTTGTTCGGGTTGAAGTACTCTATATAGTAACCACCCTCGCGTCTCCTGAGTGGACAGTGTATTATCTGTTTTTCATACAACTAGCTTTATCCTGTGGCTTCGTCTCTGTGGTTAAATGGAAATAAGTGAATGTGGAAGGTAGCTCTGACTGCAGGAACTGTAGCTTTGAAATGTTTAACGCGATGATATCCTTGATAAGGTTATCAAACCAAAATAAAATCAATTCCAGCCAGTAGTTTCTAAGACTCGCTCGTATAACTGATTAAGGGCCAAACGTGGCGCAGAGTCACAAGCTTGTGCGTAAACGCCATAGGTTGTGGCGTTAATAAATATTGAATATTTTCATTTCTTCGCTCTGGTGTCGGGGCAACGACAAAGTGGGAACGAGTGTCTTAACACTAAGTTCCCTCTGCCTACCCTGCTGTGTGCGGAATACAGCGTGAAGCTGGTGTCGGAGCAAAGCGCTACGATAAGTTCCGCCACGCAAAACGCAATGCTTCCAGAATTCGGTGGAAAATGGAAACCAAAGTAGTGAGGTTCCCTCTGCCTACCCCACTGTGTGCTGAATAAACCCTTCAGCTTTATAATATTAGTATTGATTATTTTATTTTTGATAATATTATTTTAATTGTATAAGTTGTGACCGCAGAAAAATATAGACAATAAATAGTTGCTGGAAATAAAATGTAGAACTACACATCAGCCACGTAAGTGACAAAAACACGACATTTTGTCGCTGAATCCTATATTACGGAGTCGTGGTTTTTATATCAACTTTACGCTGCACCTCACATACTACAGCGTGAACTCTGCTTCGGATCTAAATGTCTGTCTAAGTGTCTCGAAGATCGCGTACAGCGTAACCACAATTAATCCCGAACTTTATCTTGTAAAAATGGATAAGAGAAATAATCAATTTCCTCAATCTGGGAATCGAACCCCCAATCGCATTATCATTCAGACGGTGTCCCACTTCTCCACGACGGCGATAAAGTGGAACCAAGATATAAGATCAAACATCAATTCATTATACAAAGCATCCGTAAAAGAAATCACAATTCCAATCTCAATAAACGTTAAGTCGATGGAGCGCTCAAAATGTGAATGCGGAAACAAAAAGCTAATACAAACAGGGTGCACCCCAGTTGCGCGTTATTACAGAACCTGTCCACAATGCCTCGATGACAAACCTCTTATTTTCAACTCCTTACTAATCGTACGGAAAACTTTATTTTCCAAGTGAGGTGTCTTCTAGTTGTTGATTTTCGATTTGAGACTATTTTAATTTTGAAATTTAAATTGTCTCCAGAGATGCCAGTTGTGAAGATGACGTGTGACTGTAAACGCAACAGGTTGTGAGTTCGATTTTCATTCGAGGGAATTAAATAAAATCAGCTTCACACTGTATTCTGCACACAGCAGGTTAGGCAGAGGGAACCTAGTGGTTTCTTTTTTTATTATTATTATTTCTTAACACTACAGACACTTGGTCCTTACCCTTTTTAAATTTATTATTATATCTAATTTCCTTATCATATATATTAATTACAGTATTGTTTACATACAATTAATACCTATAATAAGAAAATGTTATTTTTAACTTTACATTATTTTACATAGATCTAAGGTGTTAAGCGAGTGTTTATATTTGTATATTTGTCAATTTTACACATTACAATATATATTTAATTACATAAGTATAAGTACATTCTAAAATTTTATAATAATTAATTTGGATGTCAGGAAAATTGCACTAGGATAAGGGCATGACCGCTATGGTGGAAGAGGTGACCGCTGCATTCCTATCTTTCAAAGCCATCTTTAAATTATATTCCACAATGCGTTTTGTCGGTGCCCCCGTCGCGACGGGAACCTAGTGTTAAGACACTCCGTTCCCCACTTTCTGCCGAATTCTGGAGGCATTGCGTGTTAAGTGGTAGAACTGAAAGCGCTTTACCTCGACACCAGAGCGAAGAAATGGAAATATAAATTTAAATAAATATTTCATTTCCTCGAGTGGGGATTGAACCCACAACTAGAGTTGCGTTTACAGTCACACTTTGTGCCACTGCGCCACGACGAGCCTCGAAACTAAATATTTAATATTTATATTTCCTCGGTGGGAGAGGCGCGGAGAGAATTTGGCGGAAAGTGGGGATGGCTTAATGCGGAGTGTTTTAACACTATATTCTCAGGAAAGGACTCCCTCCTGTTATGTACGGAGTAAAGCGTGAAGCTATAAAAATGTATATAATACATATAAATTTTTATAGCTTCACGCTGTACTCCGTACAGTTTTGATTAAAAATAAATTCACAACATTGCGTCTTTTTAATAAACTCAATATCATCCCTCGTGTATACATATCGGGAAAATATTTCGCCAAGTAAATATTTTAATCTCACAACCATTATGTCCAATGAAATCCATCTAAACTACGTCACTATGTTATTGCAAATACAGTTAAAGCAAATATTATTTTTGATATTTCTATACATATATAAATAAAAAAAATGCCATTTTTACAATATCATACCACATTCTACCTAAAGTGGCAAAAATTGGAGACCTACGTTAAGAAAGTAAGTACGTAGTAAGTACCTACTCCAAAAGTTCTCTAAGTCAACTCCCCCAAAAAAAAAATACAGCGCAAGCATCAAATACAACAACATAACAGCGATTACCACCAAAATGCAGTGGTTAAAAAACAAAAGACGCTGGTTAGACAGGGGTGACGGGGGAAGGTAATGAAAAACATGGCGGCACGCTTCTACTCGCTTAACTTGTGATTGTTCTAATTCATCTAACTGAGACGTGTCTGTTGGAGGGGTTACCTTGTTAATAACGAGAATTGATTTGCAATTTGTGTTATTATATGTAATTTAGTACAATTATACTAATTCTGAGGCCAGTCGTGGCGCAGTGGCATGAGCGTGCGATTGTTGTGGATTCGTTTCCTATTCGAATGATTATTGTTTTCATTTCCTCTCTCTGGTAGCGACGCAAAGCGCGGCGTTGAATTTCACCTCTCAATACGCGGTGCCTCTAGAATTCGGCGGAAAGTGGTCAATGGAGTGTCTTAATGAGAACGGAGTGTCTTAACACTAGGTAGGTGCAGGGTGAAGCAAAAAAATACAATAGATGTTTGGCGTTTTGAGATGCTACAAACTAAATAACAAAAAATGTTTCGACTAACCTCGATAAGAACGTATAGCTTAATAAGCTAAAGCGGTAGATCGTTACCAAGAGGCGCAGGTTCAAGTGTATTTACGTTTGAATGTTAATATCTTTTTAATAATATTCCTTACTTGGAAATTTTCTTTATTGGGTTTGAATAATTGTTAAAAAAACAAAGATGTTAATATATTATAACTAAACTAACTAACTATATAGTGTTATATATAACGCGAATGGAAAAATACAAAATATCTTCTAAAAGAGGAGACGATATTACAAAATCTTGTATGTAACAGTGACATTAACACAACAGATATATTGCGTCGTGATCACTCGAACAATGGCAATCGAATTGCAGTCGCAGGCGGCGCTTGCGCATCTTACGTGAGCGAGTGTTTCTCTATATATACGTAACATATAGTACGTAGATTATCAAATTTTAAGCAAAATTGCCTATTATTTGTTTTAAAATATTTTTTGAATTATTTTAAAACAAATAATTAGAAGAATTCCTTTTTAGAAGTAAAGTCCATTATGGCCCTGTGGAACCGCGTTCGATTGTAAATGTGATAGTTTTTCATTCGAATCCCAATCGGAAGAATCAATTATTTATTTTTCCCATTTCAGGAACACAAAGCGCAAAGTTGCTATCTGTTTTTCATCAAAAATAGAGAACGGAGTGTCGCTATCTAACCTTCTAAGACAATATCTAGCCTTCTACGATTATTATGCGGGATACAGCGTGAAACTAAAAAAAATGTATTTAGCAAACTTTTACATAATAATATAAAGCTTAGCAACAGTAAACGAAACTCGGTAACTTTTACTTCACCATCACTAACCGATACATCACCTCTAGTATTATAAGTACCTGAACAATGACTGTCGTACAGCCCGTGTGGAACTGTGGAACTACCGTTTTACGTAGTATGTTTAATTTTAAGTTACTATACACATTGTAGAATTATTTTATCGTAGAATTATGTTTTATATGTTTATGATCATTAAAATGGGTTTTTTCAATGTTAAACAATATTGACGCCGAAATAAACGGACAGTAACAATAAAAATGGACTTAATTTAATGCGGAGCCTTTAATTTCAAAATCACTAAGGATTTTTTTATTGGATTATGAAGAAGCGAGCAAAGTAAAAATATAAGTTTGACTGTAACGCGGCGGTTAAGGATTCGATCCCTACTCCAGGGAATGAATTATCTTTTATTATTATTTTCATTTCTTCGCTCTGATACCAAGGTAAAAGCCCGACGCAGCTTTGAGTTCTGCTACTTAACACGCAATGCCTTAAAAATTCGACAATGGGTAACGGAGTGTCTTAACACTAGGTTCCCTCTGCCTACCTGTGGAATGCTATATGCGGGAAACAACGAGATTATTACATATAAACCTAATAAATTTTATTAAGCATTTAAATTTTATTATCCATATATTTTCCTTTAAAATACCTCAAATGTATGAAGAAGACAATAAACAATACAATACAAAGTCGGCTCGCTTTTACAAGGAACGTTACTCACTAACTTATCCACTCCAACCATTGTGCTAAAACTACTAAATATCGTATTATAGACTGACCGACACGACGCGGTCAATACAAAGCTGTTCAAAACTCCACCGTCTCCGTATTCCCACGACGTTTCTGCAAGTAAAAAAAAATACAAAAAAAATACAACTACTACTGTACTACTTGAAAGTTTAATTAAACTTCCCAAATAATCAACTATCTTATTACTTAGTTTTAAGTTCGATTTTCCTTCGATTCCTTTGGAGCAAAGGTGTGGGTTAAATTTGTGGAGCAGGAAGGTCCTTTTGTTGCTATTGTCTATGCAGTCCAAACACGGTTTTGCGGTATTATTTCAGGTTTTTGGGGTCACCTATTATACTTGGGATTTATTAGATGTATGTGGGTGAGTCAGATTATAGTTGATCGATGGATATCTTACGTTCGGTGGGAAACATTTGTTAAATACCATTTAATATTTATTGTAAAATTTTAATAATAGATTTTGCCGTATGTCCTTAATATTTGAGACATTTTTGAAGAATATTCGAAAGCAAGATCTAAGAAAGCTTTTCTTACATATATTCTATTTCTAATGCTTATAAAAATGTAAAAATCAATTGTTAGACAAAAAGTCAAACCTTATACTGCAACTTTGACAATAATTATTCAATATATACTTTGACTAGAACTATAATAATACTCATTGAAGCCAGTCGTGGCTCAGGGGCACAAAGTACGACAGTAAAATCAATTGGTTGTGGGTTCGATCCCCACTCGAGGAAATTAAATATTTATTTACATTTATATTTTCATTACTTCGCTCTAGTGTCAAAGCAAATTGCGGCGTTGAATTTCGCCACCAATACACAATGCCTCCAGAACTCGGCGGGAAGTTGTGAAAGGAGTGTTTTAATACTAAGTTGCCTACCCTGCTATGTGCTGGATACAGTATGAAGCTGATTTTTTTATAATAATAACAGAAAAAAATTCTTAAAAAATGAAGTTATACTTGAAATTACATACATATATATATATATATATATATATATATATATATATATATATATATATTCAAATATTCAAATAGAGCCCCCTAACTGACAATTATGCACCGGCTATCGCTGCATATTACGCGTTGATCGAATCACTCGGGGCGCACTTTTACATCTGTCTATTTGCTTATGGCCATTAACCGGTTGTAAATCTTTTTATATTCGTTATGTATAGCGGGAAGAAGAAATAATAACGTAATAGTGGTGAGGAGATGCAATACGTACAGACAGATGAACAGACAGATCGTATTGTAATTTTTTTATATAAAAATATTTTTTGTTTATGTGCAAAATTTACCTGAGGTCAGTCGTGGCGTGGGTGCAAGATTGCGTCTGTAAACACAATAGGTTGTGGATTCGATTCCCACTCGAATAAACGAAATATTTAATGTTGTAATTACTTCGCTTTGGTAACGAGGCAAAGCTCGGCGTTGAGTCCTGCCACTCAACATGTACCAGACATTCAGAATTTGGTGGAAAGTGGGGGACAGATATGTCTCTTTGTCTTTTATCTTAACCTTAGGTTCCAAGGTTCCCTCTGCCTACGCTACTATGTGAGGGATACAGTGTGAAGATAAAAAATACTCATAGTTATTTAATATTTAATATAAATTTATATTTATTGGACTTGGAATAGGAAATGCCAGCAAACCGGCAATTCCTGTTAAGGAAAACAGAATTATATTTTCAATAGAATTCAATCTTTTATCTCGCAAAATATATAAATGACGAATGGATTCACATGAAAATTAAAATGATATCAATAAGATATAATAAGATATAAGTAATTGCTGCAAACGAACATTTTTATTGCACCAAAATAATAAAAAAAACAATTTAAAACTGATAAAAGGTCGTAGAACATGGTCTATACGTAGAGTAAGAACATGGTCTATAGTATTAATATGGAACTGGATTGCCTTCTTGTAATGAAATTTATCAATGACACAGGCAGTGCTAATTCATTTATTTGCCCCTTTGATAGCGCCGATCCTGCACCTCGCCTTATTATATTCAATACTAGATTAAGTGAGTTGTGGCCATATAGGGGCAGAAGCGTGTGACTGTGAACGAAGGGGTATGAGTTTGATTCCCACTCGAGGAAAATACATATTTAATATTTTATTTTCTCCGCTCTGGTGTCATACCGCATGAGATTTGCGAAACGATTTTCTATTCATCTTTTTCTTCTAACTGGCAAATTCGAAACACAATTACTAAAGAACTGAACTGACATAACTCTAACTAGATAACAAAAAAAGAAGAAGAACCTAAATCTTAATGATCTATATAAGAACCCCTTGATATTATTTGAAGCTAAAACCACCGCCTATTTAGTCATATACCTCTTAACAGCACAAAATCAGGCACAAAATTGTTGTATTTTTTCTTATAAGAAACATTGTCATATATTTACCATTTCGTTAAAGTAAGAATATTTCGGAATGTTTAAAAAGCAGTTGCGGGAATCCCCCTTACGAATACTTACCGCAATCATATTCAACTATACAGGCAAAACTAAAACTATGCAGAGGGGGACTCTTCCTTAGCCACGTCATAAAAAAAGTAGAAATAAACTCTATGAGCAGTATACATCGCCTTTTTTCTATTAATCGTTATATTTATCGTTGCTGAAAAAACTTCAATGTATTCCAAATAAGCTCATATTAACTAACATTTTCTAATCATAGTACACAGACAAAAAAATTGATATTTTATAGCGTCCTGGGTCCATTTTTTGGCAATATTTTATTCCCTCTTCGTTTTCTATTGCGAATGACAAATTCTAGTTTTACCCATATGAGTGATATAGGAAATTGGTGTTTAATACATATGAAACAGTGGTTAGAATGACTTGTAGACTTGGCTTGTCGTCATACGCACGAGCTGGTAGTATATCATGTTTACGAACAAATGGTTTAGAGTATCTTTTGTAACGGCGTAATCTAGTAAGGATAAACAACTGTGGTGCTTGGGAAACCTCAAAGGGAGTCAGTTCTTTTTGGGATTTGCTACGAGGTTCTTGTGGTTAGAAAATATGTATATATCAAAATCATTGAATTAGAATAATATACAATAATTACAACAGTTCTCGCGTTTTACAAGATAACGAAAAAATATTATATAATAGAGGCCAGTCGTGGCGCAGTGGCACAGGGTGTGACTGTAAAATCGACTGGTTGTGGGTTCGATCCCCACTCGAGGAGATGAAATATTTACTTAAATTTATATTTCCATTTCTTCGCTCTGGTG
>DWLH01000048.1:0-47276 GCA_018249795.1 Heliconius telesiphe telesiphe | reverse complement strand
TATAAAAATTTCGACGTAGCTTGGATAGAACGTATGGCTTAGTGGTCAGAGCGCCTGGTCGGTTTCCAGGAGGCGCGGGTTCGAGTCCCGCTACGTTCAAATTTTTATACGTTTTCTAAATAAGTACGATTGTGGGTTTGCTTCTCAAACGGGGGAATGAAATATTTAATATTTTTATTTCAACACTGGGAACGGGGCAAAGTGCGGCTAACGGTAAAATGGGTAACGGAAGTGCCTTAATGTCAAAGGGAGTGTTTTAACACTAGATTCCTTCTGCCTACTGTGCTAAATATGGGATTCATTGTGAATGGGAATTGTTCAAACACTGGGAACGGGGCAAAGTGCGGCTAACGGTAAAATGGGTAACGGAAGTGCCCTAATGTCAAAGGGAGTGTTTTAACACTAGATTCCTTCTGCCTACTGTGCTAAATATGGGATTAATTGTGAATAGAAAAAAATTAAAGAAAAGAGTGAAAAATATGTCTGTTAATTTCGAATTTTTTAACTAAATTTTAAAATTAAAAATCTTAAATTATTAGCCTAACCTCTGAATTTTCTCGAATTGGAGACAGAAACTCAGTGACAAATTATCACAAGAAGAGATTCATTGAATGATTGAGCTGAAATTTGGATTACGATTTCGGAAATAGCGATTTAAATGGCGGATTACAATTTTTTTGCATAACCACCTAATATGGGTACCAAATGAAAGAGTGTTTATAAAATATTTTCCACTATGGCAAAGAAAAATATCTAGTAAGGCTTGTTTTTAAAAGTGTAAAATAATTCACCTGAAGATGGCAGGAATATATACAACTCTTTATTTAATATATATACGAGATTTAGTCTATTATAATAAAAATATAGTTTTCTTAAATAATTAAGTATAGTTTTAGTGTTAGTTCTATTTTAGTTAGTACTATTCGTCACTTATTTTGATAATTTAAATAAATTAATGTTTTCTAAAGAATTTCGTTAACTTAAAATGTATTTTCTTGAATTGACTTGTGTATTTATTAAGCAGCTTCTTGTTTTTTTTTTATTTCCACGTATTTTTCACGTATTTTCTAGAGTTTTCACATATTTACAAGAATAAATGAAAATCTTAAATAATATTAATTAAATATTCGTACAGGCTGTTAGTTGAATCAAAATATTTTTTCTAATATAAATACAGAAATAAAATTAATTACATATATTTTATTACTAAGATAATCTAAGAACTATATAAGGGTTCCATTAGAAGATGTCGATCACTGTCTGCACAGACGTATTGACATATCGGTCGAAAGCTAAAGGTAATTTCTACTTTGATTGGATACTTTCAGTAAATTGAAATGGTGAAGATATTCAGTCTTCTGAAATTTAGAAGAAAGAAAAAAATATCTATAAATAAGGACTTGATTAAATATTCAGTTGGTATTTTTAACATTTTTTAAAGTGTTAAAGTAACAAGCGTATCAGAATTTCGACGTAGCTTGATGAGAACGTAAGGCTTAGTGGTCAGAGCGAATTTTTATACATTTTCTAAATAAGTATTTTTCTTTCCTAAGTGTGGAATAACACTTTTAAAAATGTTAAAAATATTTCATAAATAGCAGCAAGCGAGAACGAGAACGAAAGAGCCTCTTTCTCTTCGGCGTCCCGGTTTGGCTCTTCGTAATTATGGTAAGCCTACCTACAGAGATGCTAACAACATAAATAAGTTGTAACAAGCGTAAGAACAAGCATAAGAATTTCGACGTAGCTTGATGAGAACGTATGGCTTAGTGATCAGAGCGCCTGGTCGGTTTCCAGAAGGCGAGGGTTCGAGTCCCGCTACGTTCAAATTTTTATACGTTTTCTAAATAAGTATTTATCCAGTTGGTAATTGCAAAATCTATAATTTGGATTGTTGCTTTGAATAAAAAAAAAGTAATTTAATATAGTCTGCAGTCTTCTTCGATAAGTTTTATACCCAACATTAAAAAAATCAAATAGAAATCATAAGCGCACTTACCTAATAAAATTAAAATATTTAGATACGTTTATTTTTTTTATCGTAGCTTAATTTGTACGTGTTCTTTATGGAATCCTTAACCAACGTGACGTCTGACTGTCAACACGATGAATGTAAAAATTAAATGTTTTGTATTTTGAAAATTAAATGATTCCTCTATTTTAATTCCATTATTCTAATGTTTAAAGACTAAGATTTTCACTTTGAAATACACAAAAGACTCGATGTTTAACTGCGTTAATAATTCCACTAAGTTGCTTGAAGCTTTGTTTAAAACTTAAGCTAATTTCCTCAGAAATACGAATACGACAAGTGTTTTGTGTGAAAATTAAATTAATCTTATATACATAGAGGCTCTCTTGGCGGACTAAAACACCATCTGACTATAAACGCGATGGTTGTGGGTTCGGTTCGGTTCGTTTTGAGAATTATCAAAGGAAAATTGCTTTCGTAAAATCACAGAAACAATATTTAGTCTTCTTTTGTAGTTTTTTAGAAATTTATTTTATTATTAATATAAATATAAATAAATATAATTTATATAAATAAAATGAAATTAAAAAATAACGCGAAATAATACGAAATATATACATTATCTAAAAATAAAAAAAAATACCATTTTACTGAGGTAGTAGTCTGGTAGATACTTAAATTAACGCTGACGTGGTAGTCTCGTGGACACCTTCCCCCCTCTATGGACCCGTGGGCTACCTGTGACCATTTGCCACACATCATCCGACGTGTAAGCTCATTACAGTAACGTACTGAAAGCGACGGTGCTTAAATTTGAAAATCAGTGGTAATACACGACCACGTTAGTCACAGAAGGTTAAATAATCTAAATTTTGCCGCTTGAGTAATACAAATTATTGAGTCTACACCACTATCGTGATAAGGAAAAAATAAACATTTAGGAATATTAGGGTCTTATTCACGCTTTTTAGGGTTTGTGGGTATCAAATGGTGACGATACCCTATTACTAAGACTCCGCTGTCGAATGTCTGTTTGTCTGTCCTATACTAAAAAAAAAAACAGAATAAATATAATCACGTTTGTAGTTTAGGAGGCTCCCATACAACAAACGTAATTTTATTGACGTTTTTATAGATAATGGTACGGAACCCTTCGTGCACGAGTTTGACTGGCACTTGGACGGTTTTTACATATGTATCTAAGGTTAGAACATTTTCAAAGATTGAGTTGCAAAATTTATTTAATCTATTATATTTGAATTAATTACTACGCCACTGAGCCACGATGGGGTCCACACAGTATATATTTTACTTATTTCTAGAATATATTTTATTATATAACTATACAAGTGCTTAGAGATTAGTCGCTAGTCATCCATCAATCCACAGTCGTTTGGAAAGCACGACGTGATGCAGGCACTCTGCCAAATGAAGCTGCATCTATGTTCAATATAAAAGCACTCGTTAAATAACAGTTTGAGACTTGTAGCTTTTACTTGAATTTGAAATCAATTATTATTTGTTAATAAAATTGCTTAATTATTAAGTGAGTTAGATGTAGTGGCCGTTGTGACGCAGTAGAACGGCGAAACGCGACTGTGACTCCCACTTTAATTAATGGTTTTTTTTTTTCATTTCCTTGCTCTGGTTACGAGGTGAAGCGTGGCGTTGAGTTGCGCCACACAACACGCAATGCCTCGGATTTGGCGGAAAGTGGGAAACGGTAGTGCCTTAATGGGAATAGAATGTCTTATGACATTCTATTTAATTAGAATGTCTTAAAACATTCTATTCTTTATAGAGGCAGAGAGAGAGCCTGGGAACCTAATATTAATATTAGGTTCCCAAGTTGTCTCTGCCCAGTTACGTGTGGGTCACAGCGTAAAGCTAAAAAAATATTAATTACTTATAAACTTCTGGATTCGATACTCCAAGTTTTTTTTACTAAGAAAAGATTCTTAGAAATGCTTTAGACACGAAGTAACCATCAATCGTTAGTGAGAGACTCGGAAACTTGTACTGACGCTTAACCAAATGGATTATAAGAAGCCACTAACAGACTTCATAGAAAATGTTATAGTGAAAATCTTTTTTATCTCTACGCATCTCCTGCATATTGCGGAAATACCAAAGGGAACTTAGATATGTACTCCCGTCCCATACTTACCACTCTTTTAAAGTCGTTGCGTTTTGTATAATGAAAGCTAACGCAACCTTTTGTTTACCAATTTAAAGGTTTATTTTAATCATTCAGACAATAATTTGTTCAATAAATATGTAATTACAATATTTAAAATAGTCCACTTTACTAAGAAATAAACTAAACTATTTACTAAGATTTTTTTTTGACTAAGCAATAATTTTAAGTAATAAAACAATAGCTTTTATATTCAAATTAGAATATAAACCATGAAATCGATATATGTACTTTTTTAATATTGAGTGGCGGAATTCAACGCCGCGTTTCTTCGCAGGCAGAGCAGGAATTCTTTCTAGCTTCACGCAGTATCTCGCACATATCAAGGTAGGCATAGGGAATCTGGGACTCTAGCGTTAACAGAGTTCGTTCTTCATTAAGACATTACTTTCCGTTGAATTCTTGAAGCATTTCGTGTTGAGCAGCAGAACTGAACGCCACGCTTTGCACTTTGCGGCTCATTCCCCCGAGAGAAAATCGAACCCACAACCGTATATTCGCACGCTTGTGCCCCTGCTCCACGAGGGCCCATAAAAATATTCTGTATAAAAGTCATTGAGTAAGAATCGAACTCACACTCAACAAGTTTACAACCAAAGCTATCCAACGCTGGTCTCAATTATTAAAAATATACCTTGCATTTTACAAAAACAATCTGCATTCACACTACAAAATATAGCAATGTTACCGTCGCTTAGGGCCGTAAACCGCCCGGTATATTACGCTTATCTTCTCTTTAATTGCCTTTTTGCCACTTTATTGTCATTCCCCTGTATGCTTGTATCGCGTTTCCTTACTTTATCGTCAGTCCCCTGTGCACTCTTCTCTCTTATTCCGTTTGACAGTGTCGTCTGGGTATTACTACATTGGGTTGGTTGGTTGAGATGTTGTCGTTTTATTTTGGCTTGATTTGTATGGTATTATAACATTATATTTCAATCAATTTATTACTTTAATTTAGAGATAAATACCCAATCTTATATGAAATATGATAAGAAAATATTGATTTATGATGATATCTGATTTATAATATTCTTAATAATAATACATTATTTATACAATAATATCAATATATATCAAACAGAAAAAAAAATATTTTGAGTATGAATATAAAATATAAACATGAATGAAACATAAAATAAAAACTATGAATATAAACATTCATAGTCCCGCTTTAGTAAACAAAGCGCGGCGTTGAGTTCCACCACTCACATTTACAAAATGTCAAGAAAAATAGGCGGTGCGTGTGGAATGGATTGTCTTAACATTAGGTTTCCTCTGCCTTTCCTCTATCAGCTGCAACTTATTTTCTATAAAAATATTGTCTCAAGTTATATTTCCGAATTTTGAAACATATATAATAAATAAACAAAATTGACTCCCGGACTTACAACAGACTCTTGTACTGATCAAAAAAGAAAATCCTAGAGTAGGAATCGAATTCACGACCACATTGAATACACTGTAACAGACCAGACCACCAGGCATATATCACTATATATATATATATATATATATATATATATATATATATATATATATATATATATATATATATATATATAATACATTATTAAGGCATGTTATATTAAGAACTGTCAAAATAATGGATTGCTTATTTGATGGATTAATCCAAGGCAGTGAGCAATTACGAACGCGTACGATACCCTGAATCACAGCGTTCGCGTGATAATATTAAATATTCGAAACTTGTAGAGCAAAATTGGTATAACTCAAATACAAGGTAATTTGCTATTTAAAAAAAAGAAGGTGTTTTCTTGTTTGTTTTGTAAAACTGTTGAGTTCTTCATAGCGCAGCGGCACAATCGCTGTAGGTTCGATTTTCACTCACTCCCTTCTCAAGGTAGAATATAATATATATATATATATATATAGATTATATAGAAATTATTATAATGATACACTGTTTCCCGCATTTGGCGATTTAGGCCGAGGAAACCTTCTGACTGAATTATATGATACTGTTTTCCACTTTCCGTGGGATTTTCGAGACATTCGCGCTTTGTCCGTTTTATCAGAAAGAGGCAATGAAAATAATTTATTCCCTCAGTAAGAATTAAACTAACAATCGTCAAGCCGGCATCTGCGCCAGATAGATTACAGAACCAATTTATTTTGTTTACTTTTCAAATAAAGGTCAGAACATGGAACCAGTTTTTTTTATACATAACATAAATTATTGGTTAACGGGATAGAAAATAGTGAATAATCTTTATATTCTTCGTTTTATAGTTATTTCAAAGATCCTGTTTGATCTGCACTTTATATAACGCAAAGACAATCAATTTTTTACCAATATTCTATATAGATTATATAAGTTATTGGTGAGATGGACAAATGAAATTGTTTTAAAACTTGTGTCTGTCTGTCTTTCTCTTTGTTGGGGCTAATCTCTAGAACAGCCGAACTGATTTTTATAGGACTAGCACTGAAAAACTGCGTTTGCCGTGTGCGCGTACTATAATGTGGAATAGCTAAACTATTTGGAAAGAGGTGCTATTTGGTAGTTGCAATAAGTGATATGTATCATCTAATAACAATACTTCACACGAGTTTTCTTCCAATAATGGCCGTTGCCTACAAGCAACTACTCCCGATTAACACAATTCCACTGCTTTTATCATCTTTTTCATCCACATCTACCCTCTTTTACACGATTTCGCTAACACGGCCTCTCCTGACGGGCAAGCGTCCTTGCGCCTGCTCACACCTCCTGCCGGGTATGGCAGAACCTATAATTCACACTCTACCTCTAATTGTGGAAACATTTTTTATTTAGTACATGTATACAAATTACATGAATTTAATTTTAACATTTAAATGATAGGAGTCTAAGTAAGCCCGTCTTTTCTCGGTCACCTCGTACCTATCGTGATAAGGCTTAAATAAGTCTTTTCCGAGTCACCCCTGATGTTAGAAATGGGAAGCAGTTAACGTTTTTAAAAAAACATGATAAAAACACATATCGTCTATATGTTTCTAAACTATTTGGAAAGAGATACTATGTAATTGCAATAAGTGATATGTATCACTGGTGTCGAGTACACGTAGTTTTATATAATACACGGAACCAAGTTTAAAAAAATTGTGATTATGTAAATTTTAGTTCTTATCAGCACACAGCAGGGTAGGCAGAGGGAACATATTGTTAGGACACTCCGTTCCCCACTTTCTGCCGAATTCTACAGGCATTGCGTGTTGAGTGGCAGAACTCAACGGCGCGCTTTGCCTCGACACCAGAGCGAAGAAATGGAAATATAATTAAATTTATAAGTAAATATTTCATCTCCTCGAATGGGAATCGAACCTACAACCAGTGGGTTTTACAGCCACGACTGTGCCCCTGCGCCATGACTGGCTTTCAATCCTCAAAAAGGGTTCAAATAAGAACCCTTTTTGAGGATTGAAAGTTTATATGGAAAAAGCTTTAAATCGCCACCGATTTTTATAAAAATTTCAATTCAGACTGTTAAAAATATTTTATTGAACACGTGTTTCGTGGTTTTTTTAGAATTCACCCCTAAGGGTGCATATAAGCGGGCGAAGCTATTACTTATTTATATGTATATAATGGTATGTCGTATATAATTATGTAGTTTGTATTTATATATATGTTAGTATATATATATAGATTATATAGAAATTATTATAATGATACACTGTTTCCCGCATTTGGCGATTTAGGCCGAGGAAACCTTCTGACTGAATTATATGATACTGTTTTCCACTTTCCGTGGGATTTTCGAGACATTTGCGCTTTGTCCGTTTTATCAGAAAGATGAAATGAAAATAATTTATTCCCTCAGTAAGAATTAAACTAGCAATCGTCAAGCCGGCATCTGCGCCAGATAGATTACAGAACCAATTTTAAATAAATTGTTTATTTTTTTCATTTCTTCGCTCTGCCACCATGGCAAAATCACGGCGAGTTCCACTATTCCACGCCACATTCGGCGGAAAGTGTAGTGGAGTATCTTGTAGGATACAGCATGAAGCAAAAAAAATATTTTCCAAATAAACCACGAATTGACTTATACCACTTTTAAATAAAACGCAAACATAAGCTTTATAACATAACAACAATATTATATTACCGTTCTTATATTAGGTAAACGAAATATGGCTTCTCGTTTTGTGTTTGAATATTAATTACATTATTGACTATATATATATATATATATATCTCGTTATATAAGCAGTTATTGGGTTTGTTTTTCAGCTATTTAATATATTATGTATATTATAAATATAATTGGTATTATATAATAAATAATATGGTAAAAATAATTTAGTAAAACTCCTAGGATTTTTGGGAATGTTTTTGTATTTTTATTGAATTAACTTATGCAGCTATTTTATTTATGTTACTTATTATCAAAGGAACATCTCTTTTTCGGTTTAAAGACATTTATTTCTCAAAAAGAACACAAAAGTTCACTTATAATAAGAAATTACAATCATTTTTCTTGAGGGTACATTTAAAAGTCTGCCTTATGAATAATATACAGTAAAATAAAATGTTGCGGGTAGTAATATTACACAAACATGTTTAGGTAGGGGTTACATTAACTTATAAATTATTTTGCACATATTCCAGTACACGTTTTTTGAATATAGGAAAACTCTTGCTATAAATTTTGAAATTAATAAAGGAAAATTACCTTCGAACAATCACAGAAATAATATTTAGCCTCCTTTTTTATGTTTTTTGGACAAATAGGACATAGTTCTTTGTAATTTGTTTGCAAAAACCCAGCTACTGGTGGTTTAAGGAGGATGTACTTACGTGTAATCTGCTTAGTGATAGCTATAAGCCTCTTTTGACCACTGTATATGTAGTTTTTCATATCATTCAGAACTAAATCAAGATTATTTATTCTTTCTCTCTCTTAAATGACAAATTTAAGAGGAAGATATAAAAAAATCGTTATCAGGACAACTTTGATACAATACAAAGCTATTTGGTTTGTCATGTGTAGCATTTAATAAAAGACTAGTGGGCGCGCGCAGCTTTTTTTTTTGTATGTATAGGTGTGCAAAAAAAAAACAAACAATATTAACAAAATATCAATATTCAATTTACATATAAGTATATGTAATAAATACACAAAAATATATTATACAATTATATACATGCTAATATGATATTATATATATATGATACAAATATATATATATATATATAAATACAAACATACAAACATAATTATATACGACATACCATTATATACATATAAATAAGTAATAGCTTCGCCCGCTTATATGCACCCTTAGGGGTGAATTCTAAAAAAACCACGAAACACGTGTTCAATAAAATATTTTTAACACTCTGAATTGAATTTTTTATAAAAATCGGTGGCGATTTAAAGCTTTTTCCATATACACTTTCAACCCTCAAAAGGGTTCAAATAAGAACCCTTTTTGAGGCCAGTCATGGCGCAGGGGCACAGTCGTGACTGTAAAACCGACTGGTTGTTGGTTCGATTCCCATTCGAGGAGATGAAATATTTACTTATAAATTTAATTATATTTCCATTTCTTCGCTCTGGTGTCGAGGCAAAGCGCGCCGTTGAGTTCTGCCACTCAACACGCAATGCCTCTAGAATTCGGCAGAAAGTGGGGAACGGAGTGTCTTAACAATATGTTCCCTCTGCCTACCCTGCTGTGTGCTGATAAGAACTAAAATTTACATAATCACAATTTTTTAAACTTGGTTCCGTGTATTATATAAAACTACGTGTACGCGACACCAGTGATACATATCACTTATTGCAATTACATAGTATCTCTTTCCAAATAGTTTAGAAACATATAGACGATATGTGTTTTTATCATGTTTTTTTAAAAACGTTAACTGCTTCCCATTTCTAACATCAGGGGTGACTCGGAAAAGACTTATTTAAGCCTTATCACGATAGGTACGAGGTGACCGAGAAAAGACGGGCTTACTTAGACTCCTATCATTTAAATTTTTAGGCGTGACTTAGACTCCTATCATTTAAATGTTAAAATTAAATTCATGTAATTTGTATACATGTACTAAATAAAAATTGTTTCCACAATAAGAGGTTGTAACCAGTGTGAATTATAGGCCATACCCGGCAAGAGGTGTGAGCAGGCGCAAGGACGCTTGCCCGTCAGGAGAGGCCGTGTTAGCGAAATCGTGTAAAAGAGGGTAGATGTGGATGAAACAGTATCTTTGAAATAACTTTAAAACGAAGAATATAAAGATTATTCACTATTTTCTATCCCGTTAACCAATAATTTATGTTATGTATAAAAAAAAACTGGTTCCATACGAGTTGGACTCGCCCACCGAGACTTCCTTCATCGAGCTCTAAGGGACAGTAGACTTGAGTATTTGATATAAATTTCAGATCGATATCTTCACGCGTTCCTAAGAAAAATGATCTTGACTAACGGACGGACGGACGGACACCTAAGTGATCCTATAAGCGTTAGTTTTTCCTTTTCAGGTACGGAACCCTAAAAATAAAAAAGGTCAACTCAGTTAAGTTATGGTGAGCCTACAAACCAAAATAAGCACTTTTAAAAGTTAGTAGTCCACAAATCGGAGTCGAAACCGAAATTCAACTCGTAAATTACTGTAACAGATGTTCTCAATGTTTGTTCGAAGCTTTTGCGAGTGTTACGGTTTTGCGAGTGACTTTTTTTAGCTTACTACAACTGTTTAATGCTTAAAAGCTTTTTATGGACACTTGTGTTCTATTGCGGGATTATTTGGTTTATAGTTTCACGCTGTATCCCGCAAATAGAACGGTAAATTGAGGGAACCTAGAGTTAAATCACTTCATTATCTACGCACTGCTCGTATTACGAAACATAGCGTGGTAAGTGGCTAACACACAATGCCGCAATTTGTACCGGTACCTACATAGGTACCGGTACAAAACCGGTACAAATATGACACCAGAGCGAGAAAATAAAAAATATATTTATATAATAGTATTTGAACCCACAACTATCGCGTTCACAGTCAGACGCTGGATCACGACGGTCTCCTTTTTCGTTGATATTTTATTTTGTTAATATATTTTAAGGCTTATGATGATGAATGGCATATTGTAGGGTCATCGATCAAAGACCCTTTTAACGCCACTAGCACCAAAAATGATACATTACGATATAATAACAGCGCTGTAGAAGATTATAAAGAAAATATAATTTAGGTTCAACCTTTAAGGGATTTGGGTCTTCTATTACAAAGGACATGTCCTGCCCATTTCTATTTACATAAAATATAATGTAAACAAACAAAATATTTATTTATATTTATGATTTCACAGAGATGCTAACAACATAAATAAGTTGTAACAAGCATATATGAATTGAGACTTAACTTGATGAGAACATATGGGTTAGTGGTCGGAGCGCTTGGACGGATTCCAAGAGGCGCGGGCTTAAATCCTACGTTACGCTACGTTCAAAATCTTTTATAGATACGAGTACATTGTCTAACAGTTGATTACTCTATTTTCCATATTGTATATTAAACGGTACGCAGCTTTATGCTGTGTCACGCAAAGCAAGGTAGGTATAGAGAACATAATGTTAAGATACTCCGATCCCCATCTTCTCAATTTTGCGTGGGCATTGCATATTGAATGTTGAAAGTCATTTTTAGTTTAAAAATACACTTATATTTAAGAGGGAATTGAACCCATGTATACTGTATAGTGTCAGTATAAAGTGTAAGCATTATACGATTTAGGCTTTAGATATAATGTTATTGCATCAATTATGTGACTGTAAACGCAACTGGATGTAGATTCGATCCCCAATCGAGGGAATGAAATATTTATTCAAATAAATCAAATGACAAATTTCTCTTTTCCTATTATATTTAATTTCGAAATCTAAATTTGTATTTTACAGAATAAACGGTGCCTTGGCTTGGCTTTGGTGAGACGGTGAAAGGGTTGCATAGCTCAATGTTTGGCCATACACGATGCAGTTCTGGTACTGATGCTGTTATATCACAGCTAAACATTAGAGAGGAAGAATTAAGGAAAAATGATTTCTGTAAATGACTCGCAGGAGTCAGTTTAGGTGACCGAATTCTCATTGAATAATATATGAGAGATGAAGTCACAGTAAGAAGAAGCAAAATGTGTTCAGGTGGTTCGGACATATCCTAAAGATAGCTAAAATTATTATGAATTTAATTCATAATATTTTTAGCGAGGTAATAAGTTAGTGAGGTAATAGAGGCATGAAAAGATCTCGATTGAACTTCGAGAATATAATATCTATAAGACTCGAAGAATGGCACGTAAAATCATGACGGAGGGCGTGTACGAAAAGGTTGAAGGATGAGGCGAAATATTTTCAGTATCTGTCTATAAACACTGTTAATTTTTTTCCACGGAGTTGATGTTCTACGATGGCTTCAATAATTTTAGCCACATATTTTTTCTACTACTTTTTTCTTTTATTTGTGTTGAAAAAAAAGAGAATCACTACATTTTTCCCAACTAATCGAGAACCCAGACATTTTCTGTAAATAAATATATGCTAATGATCCCTATGGGGAAACTTGAACTTTCGACTATAGCCGCAGTATTGGCCATTTTTAACCCACTTCTATAAGAAAAAGAGGTTATCAATTCGTTTCGACGTCGTTTTTTTTTAATGTTTGTTACTCGCGCTCAGAACTTTTGACTGGGTAACCCGATTTTGTTGATTCCTTTTTTTTATTTAAAAGCGTTCCTTATGGGCTTATTTAATTTGATCCATTTCTGACAATGGTATCTGTGAGAAAATTACATAAGCTTTAATTTTGCATTAGGTATGTGAGCGACAAAAGAACGAATAACTCAGAGTATCACGACGACCGATTCCGATGATTCCTTTTTTATTGGAAAGGATACAACTGGGACTGGATCCGGATGAAATTAAACAAGTATGTTTTTTGTGGTAAAAAATATAATTTAAAAGTAAAGTAAATATATAATTTAAAAGTGAAGTTAATTATGCTGTAATAACAAGAAAAAACATTGTAAAAGTTGGCGCACCACGGTCTACTTTTCGTCAAAAGTGAGATTCCTTATCGTTGCAATTTTACACAAACATTGAATACTTAATTATGATCGAATTACCATAAAAACATATTTAGACATTCAAATGTACACGCAGTTCTTCACCCTTCAAATTTACAGACACATAATAACAGGTTATATATCTAATAGCGGGTATAATTAACTTAAAGAATTATCGAATTCGAGCCCAGCAACAAACATTAAAGGGTCGTATACAACGAAAATCCTAATTAAGGCTCTTCGAAGGCATTTAACTTAATAAGCGAATTTTAATTAAAATCAACAAATCAGGTTTCCGAATCAATTGCCTGTCTCAAGGTAAAGGAATTTTGGAATCGCGAGGAATTTTTAATGTAGTCAAATATTTTTGTGAGGGGTGTCGTAATGGTATTTGCTTTAGACTTATTCTATTTTTAGATGATTCTATTTAACCTACCGTATTAGTTAGTGTGAATTCTTTTAAGTTCAGTTTGACCCTCCTCCCAATGTCCGATTGAACTGGGGAGGAATTTAATCTGAAATTTGGATTCCGACTTCAGTTTTGATGATAATAAAATTACTTACAAAATATATTATTGTTTATCTAAAATGGCGGCCGCTACAAAATGGCGGATACTAAACTATTGCACAATACATCTAATATCTATATCGAATGAAAGGGCTTATGTTGTAAAATACAAAACAAAATAAACAAAAGTATAATAATTGTTTTTAAAAAGGTTTTTTAAAGAATATTTTATTGTATATTAAATTAAAATATTTAACATGCTTTTAGTTTAATTATTTTGTATAGGTAAATGTTGCTACAACATAAGCTAGGCTAATTTTTATCCCTGGATAGATGTGAAATAGCTAAACATTTTTCTATTAAATACGGCTATTTTTATCAAATGAAATTCCAAAATATTCATATTACTATTTTTTGAGTGCATAATAGTAAAGATAAAAAGGGTGTCAAGCTAATGCTACAAAACAACCTTATGTAGTAAGGTGTTACATAAATGCTTCATATCAAATTACGAAGCCTGTTTATTTTACTTGGTCCGTTTGTCCGATAACAAACATAAACAAAAAAATATTTCCCAATCAAAATCTTAAAGTAGGTACAGGACCCTCGGTGGGCGAGTCAGACTCGCGCTTGATCGGTTTTTTCTTAAATACCCTTAAATAAACCGCTAGTATAAAATAAATAATGTATTTCAAGCGGGCAAAGCCACACAGGAGCTATTAGTTTCATAATAAACTTATATAAGATATATTTAATTACACAAGCATGCAAAGGAAGATACTGAAATAAGTTAATTACATCAATTAATCAAGCGCGTTATCGCTGATGTATGAAGTGGGATTTTCAAATAGAAGTGTCTGACATATATGTAAATATTACCTTAAACAAATATAAATTAATTGAAATTCAGGCTATTCTAGCTTAAAATAAACTTTGAGGCCGTCGACCAACTATAGCCAAAATTGTGGGTTCGATTTTCTCTCGTGAGAATGAATAATTTCCATTTCTTCAGTGTCAGCGTGCTACTCTCTTCCATCATGTCGAATAAAATGTGAAGCTTAAAAAATGTATGGACTTTTTTCAGGTTGCTATTTGCATGATACAGCGGGTAGCTGTGTGCAGCAACAGAGTAGACGGAGGACCCAGTGCTAAGACACTTCGTTTCCCACTTTTCGCCATTCGAGGCATTGCCTGTTGAGTAGCGGAATTCGGAAGATATTAAATATTTATTTTCCTAAGTGGGAATCGATCTCATAACCGTCGTGTCTACAGTCACTCGCTTATCATCGTCTCTGCGCCATTTCGATCTTAAATATTTGGTTTGCGAGTATGAAACTCATTTAGATGTGAATACATCAGTTTTATTCAATTGATTATCATGAAGAAAGAAAAATAAATATTCAATTAAACTAATATTATCTGCCTACATCATAAATAACGAAATTTGAAATTAGAACCCACGATCGTTACTTCAACCAAATACTTGCCAACATCCTACAATAGCGTCATGATGCATTATATTTTTGCTTTTTTGGTTCACGTTGTTTCCCACGCTTAACAGGATAGACAGAGGGAACCAAGTGTTAACAGACTACGTTCTCCACTTTGTGTCTATAATAGAGCTTGGCCTTGTTACTAAAGCGACAAAAAATGGAAATACTAAATAGTTCATTACCCGAGAGGGACCACAATGGATGATTTTTGTATTGAAAAAACAAAAACTTATCCACTCTAAGTACTAACTTCAGTAAAGTGCTACTCTTCTTAAATATAGGACAGAAGCTGCAAAAACTGCCCAATTAGGTCAATGGGAAAGCTTTCGGTTACGTCTACTTGTAGTTTTTAAGTTTCACTATATATATAATATACAATAGTGTTTATTTTTTTATTTTAAGTCTTTAGAATAAGCAAGACAGGTTGTGGGTTTGATTCCCACTCGACCAAATTATTAATTTCCTCAAGCTATGTATCATATGGATGTGTGCTAGGATCTGGCCGAAATTCACGTAGGTAGGTTCGCGCGCTCAAGTGTAGGGAAGGGGAGGTGTAAGGGGAATCAATTACAGGTGCAAATACCAAAAAAATATCAATAGCATAAAAAAATATTTTCTTTTTCTCCTAATTACATAATAACTATATGCATAATTTCTTCATTAATTTACTTATTTCGTTACGGTTCCAGTTTTAATCAGGTTTCATCAAAAGCTATTTCACGTTTGTGTCCACTTATTTCCAAACTATTGGATATCAAATGAGCTTTAGAGCTTTGAGCGATAAAGATAGAGGATTACCATGTATTTGGAATTATTTCAGCAATTCCAATCCATACGCACAGTTAGCAAATGCCTAACCGAACACACTGGTTGGATGGAGTATTTATAGTTTGCTTTCGTTCTATCTTGTTGGTGGGGCTGTAAACGCGATGGTTGTGGATTCCATTTCTAGTTGGGATAGTAAATTATTTTCATTTCCTCGCTCTTTTAGAAAAATAAAGTGCGATGTTGTTTGCTTCACTCAATACGCAATTTTGCCGAACATCTCGATAATTTTAAATAAAATAATACTCATTAAAAAACATTTTTTAAATATTATATCATAATAATACTTAATAATAATGCATACACTATACTATTGTTTCACATTGCTGTATTAAAATAATAACAAAAAAATATGTAACGAGGCCGTCGTGGCGCAAACATACAGTATTTAACTATTAACACGATTGTTGTGGATTGCGATACTCACTCATAGGAATGAATTTCCATATTCACTGCCGTTCAACACGCTATGGTCTTGAATTTGCCGGAAAGTGGATATAGGAATGTTAAAAACATTAAGGTCTGTGTGTCTATCGTTCTATGCGGGAAAGTGTAAAGCTAACAATATAAATAAGTACATTATTCTATCAAAATTTTGAATATAGCTTTTTATTAAACAAATTCTTTAAAATAAACAAAGGGAGGCGTATCATGGAGTAGAGAAACCTACGTGCGATTATAAACGCGGCAATTAGTGGGTTTGATTCCCAATCAAGGAATTGAAATATGTAATACTTTCAGTTCCTTTCTCTAGGCAACGAGATTAAGCGTTGCCATTTTCATTTTGCAACAATTTGTTGTCAATTTGCAACAATACACAATGCCTCCAAAATTCAGTGAAAAGTGGGGCATAGAAATGTCTTAATGGGAACGGCGTGTCTGAACCTGGGTTCCCAGGTTCTCTCTGCCTATTCTGCTTTAAACGAGATACAGTATGAAGCTAAAAGAAACAGAGAAAAAAGAAAACTATCCTTATAATTATATTTAGAAAAGTTATCAAAATAATAATAAATCTTAAAACTTATTTATTATACAGGCCATCTAAAATACGGTTTATTATTATATAAATGTACTGCATTGCGATCTATCGAGCTGCATCTAAACTGGCTGGAATAATACATTTGGATGCCCGCACGATTGCTTTTCCAATGAATAAATTCCCAATTGGGTTCAGCTGTTTCAAATCTTCAGCTTTTACAGTCAGAAAGCTACTCGATAATGGTGAAATTTGTCTGTATATGAAATCCATTATACGTCTAGTATTATCTTTGGAGAACTAAAACCGTTGTGGAGTGGTCGAATAGTTTATGACTATCAACGTAATGGTAGCGGGTTTGAGTCTCTAGGCAATGATTATACAGAACAGAATAGAATAGAATAGTCATTATTGCACTCAAAAAAAGAATACTCGTATCTAAATTAATTGATAATATTTAGCTTATTTTTATTTCCCCTCTCTGGTATACGAAGCAGTTGAGTTCCACCACTTGAAAGTAAAAAGTGGGCATCGGAGCGTCTTAACACTATTTTCTCTCTGGTATCAGTAATTTCACGATTTTGGAGGTGAATAGTACAAGTTTTGAGAATAAGAACTAAAAAGTAGAAAGCTTAAAAACAAAATGTAATAACTTTAATTTATAATCTTCAAAAGACGCAAGTGAAATTTTAAATTCAAGTAACGAGCCGCATAGGCACATGTAAACGCGACGGGAGTAGGTTCAATTCTCACTAGAGAAAAAGAAATATTTAATATTTTTAAACATGTTTAAAGTGTTATTCCACACTTAGGAAAGAAAAATACTTATTTAGAAAACGTATAAAAATTCTGGTCAGAGCGCCTGGTCGGTTTCCACGAGGCGCGGGTTCGAGTCCCACTACGTTCAAATTTCTATACGTTTTTTAAATAAGTAATATTTAATATTTTCATTCATTTTAACGAGACAAAGCGTGGAGTTGAGTCTCGCACTCAACGCGCAATACCTTCAAAATTCGACACGCTGCTGGGAACAGAAATGACGTAATGGAAGCAGGTTCCATCTGCTTACCTTGCTGTATGCGGGATAAAACGTTAAAAGTAAAAAAAAATAACAAATGACATCACAAGCCAGGCGGCACGACAATGTCCAACTAACGTTCGAGAATATAATAGTTTAACGGAAAAATGACAGCAGGTGTTCCTTCCAAGCACATTAATCACTTATAGCCTCTTATATTAAACCGCTTTATTATACTTTCATTTGTTTTGCTACGTTCAATAGTTTTTAGTAACTTTATGGTCTAATTTGTAACGTTCGGTTGCTATATCCAACATAATAATATTTTAAAATGTAATGTAATGAAGCAGATGTAGCGGAGTAGCCTCAACTAAAACTTTCTCACTATTCGGCGAGTTGCAAACAAAAAATATAAAAACACTTTGGTAGGCAGAGAGTGGTAAAAAACTCTTCTCCTCGCTTCACTATGTCTGCCTTAAAATTAATGATGTTTTAATTTTTTTTTTTATAAGTAAACTATTTCTTATATATTTCCATGTACCTAATATAAGCAATTTATTACATTCATTCGTCTTTTCTTCAATAAAAATCATATAAAAACTAGAACCGTAATACAATTTTTTTTCTACAAAAAATATCGGGATCGCTACGTGATTGCAAGCAAATGTTGTCGAAAGGAATTTCCAACGGAGCAAATTGTTCGCTAGAAAATTAATGTTAGTTCTGCTGCAATCACTGCATGTCGGACAGTTCACAAGATATTGTTGAATGTTGAAAGTATTTTTATATTGAATTTTAAAGATAGTTGATAAATATATTTTTTAAATAATTTTAGAAATATTTTTTAATAGGAACGCAGAGAATCTAACGTTAAGACTAAGCTAAAAATCCCACTAGAAATATTTTCATGTAAAATTTAGCCAGAACGAGAGCTTTTTGACAGTGCACTGTCAAAAAGTTGTAGATCTCAACACAGCCTTGTTTGTCTAACTACACAAACTCTATACCTTAGTCAAAATGCGTAGCTTGGTCGATTCCTTATTGCAAGGACTATAAGCGCAATAAAACCACATTTAAATTAAAAAAAAAATATTTGACTGTATATATTCTTTTTATTTGGTCGGATTGTAACCATGTAATAAGATTTATGAAATTGAATTTGACCTAATTGTAATTGTATTATCATGAAACTTGGTAGCTATAATGCTGAAGTAAGCAAACTCAACAATATTATATCATTGAGCTGTATTGATGATGAGCCAAGACCTGGATAGCAGAACACCTCAGAGGTTACTAGTAGACCATCCAAATATACCCAACATTTTCGTGACCTACTAATGACCTCCGAGCACTTCTTTTAGCACTCGTGGCACATTGCTTTTGTACTTTTTTCTAAACGACATAATTCTATTCACCAGAGATACCTAAGAACTAATTACTCCATTTTCTGTTATCCACTTTTAATTTGTGCTATATAGACGCCGATCTTCGTATAACCCGACAAGAGACCTATATTTTAACTATAAATTCATATTTATTAACCAACAGTTATATAATAGTATAAAGTCAATTATATTTAAAGATATTTGGAATATCGCTCGGTTATTTATACAGTTACTTAAATGTTTATGTCCTATTTGCAGTTATATAACAAATTACACGATTAAGCATGCACGTTGCTCGCACAAACGAAAGTTCTAAACGTAAGGCACAGGACAATTTACGATAACATCGATCATTTAAACTATGGAAATGACTAAAATAAAAAAGAATCGATATATTATAATATTTTTTACATATCATCACACATTTTTTATATTTCATAGTGAGACCATCGTGGCGCAGCAGCACCTCTAACTGTAATATAACGGTTATTGATTTGATTCGCACTTAGTGCAATGGCGTCGGTAGAATTTTCTTGCTCTGGTAACAAGACGAAGCGCGGTATAGAGTTCTGCCACTCAGCACTCAATTTATAGAAAATTGGATGGAAATTAAGGTACAGAGTGTCTTAACACTAGGTTCCCACTGCACACCCTGCTATAATATAGAATACATTGAGGAGCTATTTATTATTGCGTTATCCACTTTTTTGTTTAATTATTCTTTTTACTTTAAGTAAGTTAATTAGATAAATTCCATAAAAATATAAATGTGAAATGTGTAGTGGTTGGACGAGGAATGAGTCATTCACAAAAATGCCAATAACTGTTTGTGTTAAATTGTTTCTAGAGGTTTTTAAGAAATGTGCTAAATTTAAAGCATACAGACTAATTGGTACATACAGACTAATTGGTTTACGAAGAACTCAAACGTAGCTTGGTTAAACGTAACGTGTAAAATACACATAACGCGTTTTCAGCTTTTTACTTGGCTGGACACGCTGGCGCGTGTCTTAACAATATTCATTACTTAGACTTAAACTGAATTTATTTGAAGTAAGCAAAAATTTTATTATCTGTCTGTTATATTCTGTCACAATAGAATTTTAGACTAGGCTCTCGATCTGACAAAATCAAAAGTCGTTCTTCATTTTAAGTTTCTGACTGTAAGCGTGATCTTTATCAGATGCTTAAATGTTTCATAAAGTAAGTATTATAATCATTTTTCCATTCTGACGAGACAATGTGTGGTTTTGAGTTTCACAAATTAACACACATTGTCTCGAATTTAGACGAAAAATGGACAAAGCAATTTTTTTATATTTTTTTTTTACTAGGTTTTCTCTCCTTACTCTGTTTTATGCAAAATATAGAGTGAAAAAATAACCAGTTAAATGCGGGTCGGATTCGCCCACCGAGGTTTCTGCACCTATTTCAGAATAGCTTTTTGGAATTTTCTCTTTGTTTGGGGTACAAAGTGTGACTGTAAAACTGACAGGTTGTGGATTCGATCCCCACTCGAGGAGACACTTTTTCGCTCTGGAATCGAGACAAAGCGCGGCGTTGAGTTCTGCCACTCAACACGCAATGCCTCCAGAATTCGGCAGAAAGTGGGGAACGGAGTGTCTTAACACTAGGTTCCCTCTGCCTACCCTGCTGTGTACGGGATACAGCGTGACGCTAATTGATTGATTAATTGTTATTATTTGTGTTATAATTTCTCACTTCTTCTTGTGCCAAATTTTATAACTGTAGGTCCCATTTAGGTTTTAATACCGCAGCGAATTTCTTACAAAATGCAGCACAATCGGTGCATAAATGCTCGTAGCTTTTTATTGCAATGACTTAGAAGCTTTTCAAGGCATCGTAGACTTAAATATATGATATTAATTTCAGCTTGTTACCTCCACGCGATCTTGATGTAAATGATCTTGACAGACGACATACGACATAGTGACCCTACAAGAGCTTCCATTTTTACCTTTATATGTACGGAACCCTAAATACTATAAAAATTTAAAAGCAAACAAAAATACAAATACAATTTAGCTTCCATAAATTTTATAACTTTGTAGTCGTTAGAGGCAGTATACAAGCTGATTGCGATGGGAGCGTTGTTTGCGTATCGAGGCGCGGGCGTTTTATAAATACTTGTTACGTTACATATATATCGAGAAATTCTTTTAAATAATAAATTTGTGATACAATTTCTACTGAAATAAATTTCTATAGAGGAAAATTTAAAAAAATATTTTGATGTTTGCTTGTAGACGGTAGGTTGTGAGTTCAAATTATGGTATTCAGACGGAACCTGGAAACCGAGTAGCAAGACACTTCGTTCCCGTTAAGACATTTCTGTTCCCTACTTTCCTGAATTCTCGAGGCATTGGCTGTTGAGTGGCGGAACTCAACGCCGCGCTTAACGAACAACAGTTGTACCCCCCAGCACTACGACGATGTCTTCAATTTAAAATTAAACACTTATTTAATTTTTATATAGTTTGTTAGATTTACAATGCATATTTAAAAGGTTAATTTTAATATCAGCGTTTAGCTAAGAAGTTTTAATATTAAAGACACTGTTTTTATATATCAATATTTTAATTGTTGTATTTAAATTATTTCAATTTCCTCGCTATAGTACAACGAAAACGCAGCTTTCAGTTCTGCTACTCATCACAGAATGTCTCTAACACCAGCGAAAAGTAAAGAACGAAGTATTTTGCACCAAATTCTTACTGCATTCCCTACTATGTAGAAAAAAATCAATATATGACAATCTTGGCACAGGGGCCCAAGCGTGCGACTGTAAATGCGAAAGGTTGGAAGTTCGATCTCCACTCGATGAAATGAAATATTTATTTTCATATCCTCGCTCAAGGCAAAACGCGGTGTAGAGTTCCGCCACTCAACACGCAATGCTTTCAGAATTCGGCCGATATTGAACAACGGAAGTATCTAAATGGAACGGAGTGTCTTCACTAGATTCTCTCTATACCTATCCTGCTATACGCGGGATAGCGTTCAGCGTGAAGCTGTAAAAAAAATTAATTTGTGAGAAGCCTTTGCATGGTTTTTTTAATAAAAAAATACATCCTAAGTTAAGCCTAATTGCTATTGGAATTTTAAATGGCACTTTGACCTTTTTCGGCAATAAATTGAGTAACTTTCTGTAGAGCGTCACTACCAGAATTCGTTTAAAAGTCGAACTTATGATATAAATTAATTGTTCCATTTTTTTATAGAAGGAATATATTTAATATAAATGTATTTATCAGCCTTACTGTACATAGAATATGTAGTTGTGAATTCAAGTCTCACTACGTGGAATGCGTGTATTGAAATTGTTATCAATTCCTGGAGTTTTAATTACACGTAGTTAAGTTCCGCCACTAAGCACGCAATTTAAATTGAAATTGACGGTAAGTTGGAAACGGAGTGTCTTAACAGTAGGTTCCCTTCTTGTTTTATTGAAAAGGCAAACAATCGTACAATAAGCCTACATATATATTTTAGTAAGCAGATCACAAAAAATTATAGCTGATTTAAAAATCTTAACGTTAAATATTTTAATATTCTAATCAGACCAGTCACAAGCGTGTGACTGTAGGCGTGGCAGATCGTGGGTTCGATTTCTACTCGAGAAAATAAAATATTTTCATTTCTTTTCTTCAACATTCCGCCATTCAACACGCAACACTTCCCAAATTCGGCGGAAATTGAAGAACGGTGTGTCTCAACACTAGCTGCCCTCTGCCTCTCCTGATGTGAGCGAGCTGTATCCCGCACGCGTACAGAAAAAAAAATGAAATGAAAATATTGATAACATGATAAGAACTATATTAATAAAGCTAATTTAATACAAATGTTATATTATAATACTTTATAAAAATATGTAGCTCCTGATTGCAAAAAAACAAAAGTGCTCTCGTAGTTCCACTTCAAATATTGTAACAGGTAATTAGTTCGCTCGGAACATTTATCTATCGACAATGGCTTTGACAGAATTTAAAGTAATAGTAAGTTGACAGCACAAAATGGGACTGTAAACGCGACTGGTCATGAGTTGGATCCGAACTATTTTTTTTTATTTTATGTTTCCATTTCTTCGCGCTGGTGTTGAGGCAAAGCGCGGCGTTGAGTTCCGCCACTCAACACGCAATGACTCCTGAATTCGGCGGCATTTGGAGACCGGAGTATCTTAACTAGTGGTTCCCTCTGCTTACCCTGCAGTGTGCGGGATACAGCGTGAAGCTTATTTTTAAAAAAAATATTTTTTAGTAATTTATCGCTGTAAAATTAAAAGAACCTAATAATACCGCAATACGAAGATACACACAATAGCTGGTTCTCCTTATGTCAACGGAATCATTTTTATTTCATTAGTAATACGGAATCATTACATTTTTTTTTACTTGGTTACATTGAGTAGAGATGCAAACTATTTTAATGAATAACCGTATTGTTATTCTCTTCGTTTTATTTTTTTATTCCGTTTTATTTGAAATTGCAATCACTGTGTCATCATGAAGCTAAGCCAAGTCCTTGATAATCGATACACAACGGAAATTTCAAAAAATAATCAATCTATTTTTTTTTCTTCGCTATAATAAGAAAAAAAACCAGACGAACGCGTGTCGGGTTCACCCACCGAGGGTTCCGAGAAAAATTGGAGGTCTCGAGCTTTTTCTAAAATTCAGGCTTTGCTTAGAGGAGCCCTTTCATCTGGTACCTCACTTGAACTAGCGGCCTTAATACCAAATTTTGCCCCTTTTTAAGGCTATTATTTTTTAGGCTTTAACTACAAATGTATAGTTTTTAGGTTTTTCTGAACTAGTACTACCTGTAGATGCTAGCTGCCAAATTTCTTAATTCTAAGTCAACCGTGACTGTGATAGTGTCGACGTAAATGTAGATTTTTTTTTTCAGGAAATCATGAAGCTACAGATCTGAGTATATGATTTGAATTTCAACTTGATATCTCCAAACGTTCCTGAGATAAAGGCTCTTGACAGACAGACAGACATACAAATAGACGGACGGATGGACAACAAAGTGATCTTATAAGGGTTCTTTTTTTCCTTAAAATGTACGGAACCCTAAAAAGCATGGTGTTGAAATCAATTCGCGAAAATCTCTAATTATTTGTAAAGTAGGTAGGAGTATCTCAACACTAGTTTCTTTTTGCTTATAGGGAAAGCAGAATACATATAATTGCAGAATTTTTAATTTTTTTAAATTATTTTTTCTAGGAGCGTACAAAGTGTGTCGTGCGATACTTGGCCTTATAGTAAACCAAGACAATGCATCTTGGGAATAGAACGATTGCCTTCTGGCCATTTCTTACAAATTAAATATACAAGTGACTTTAGAAATAACTCGAGATTTTCTTATATTTTTCTTTTATCTTTAAAATGCAGTTTGCGAGGTTTACGCTCAGCTTTGAATTTGTGTGAGTGAGCGAAACGTTGAGTCGAGGGTCGTTTGAGTTAATAATACATTGTAAGGTTATATCATGAAGGACAGCGTTGTGTTTATTTGTTTTTTACTGTTTGATAATATATAAAAAAAATGTATTCTTCTACAGTGATCTTTTATATTTCACTAAATAATTCGAACACAAAATTTAAATATGGAATTAAAATTGTGACGCTCAAAAACCAGTATGAACCGGATTAGACTAAGCAAAAGATACTCCGCGCTTAACGGCCGACTTGACTTTATATGAACACACACACAAATGCAAAGCTCAGCTTAGTACATTCAGGGGAATTATTATATTTAAGCTATTTTTATTTTCTTATGATTCGAGACGTTGTGTTTTGAGTGCCTGAACTAAATGTTCCGTTAAATGACGCCTAACATTATATATATTTTTGATTATTATATTATTATATATATTTATATATATATATATATATATATATATATATATATATATATATATATATATATATATATATATATATATATATATATATATATATATATATATATATATATATATATATATATATATCCCACATGTATCTGGGAACCTAGTGTTAAGACATTTTGTTCCCATTAAGAGTCTTCACTCGAGATTTCAACGGAATGTTACAACACCGTTATTGCGTGCGTAATCTCGAGTTATTGCGTGTTGTGTGGCGAAACTCCACGCCGCGCTTTGCCTCGTTACCAGAGCGTGGAATTGAAATTACTAACTTCGAATCGATTCCTACTCGAGGTAACGAAATTACTAACTATACTCCGAGTAGGAATCGATTCCACGACGTGCGTTTACAGACGCAAGCTTGTAGCCCTGCGCCACGAACGATTTACGTATCTAGTTGAATAAAGCGCAATGTCGCATATATTTCAAAATAAGTAGAAAACACAGAAAATCACTAAACTGTTATAACTAAAAATAAACTACTATCATCTTTTTTAAAATACAATCTTTTCAAAACAAACAGAACTGGTTCATAAATTCACCTCATCTTATACCAGTACGATGCATCATGCATCTAAGCTTCCGAGCTATTTATTAACTTTGGTACAAAGTGAACGGTCTTCTTTGGGCTAGCTGCAAGCAATTTACCTTTGACTGCATCATTTTCCATTACATTGTAATAACGCTAAATCAGCTTATCGGACTATAACTGAACGACTATACGGTATTTTGAATTTTTTAGTTTCGTTCACCTTTTCTAAATCGTATTTTTTTATATCACATGCATACTTGAGGCCAGTCATGTGAAGATCTAACCCTTAAAGTGGCAAATTAAGGGTTAGGGTAGGGTAGGGTTATCCTCACTCGAGGAAAAAATATATTTAATATCACGTACCTAATGCCTTCAGAATTCGGCGGGAAATAGGGAACGGAAGTGTCTTAATGGGAAAAGAGTATCCAAACACCAGGTTGCCTCTGCCTGCCCACCCTGCTATGTGTTCAAAATACAGCGTGAAGCTGTAAAAGTAAAAAAAAAAACATACATAAATTGTCGCTTTAGTGTTAAAGAGAGTCAACCCATACTGTATTATAAATTTAGAGATGATGAACAATAAATTGCAAAGGTTAGACAAAAAAATAACTCAACACCACTTCCACATATACAACCTTTTTTTAACTTCATGCTATATCTCGAACATAGCAGGGTAAACCGAGGGTACCTGGGAACCTAATATCAAGACACTTACATCCCATAAAGACGCTTCCGTTCCCCACTTTCCGCCGAATTATTGAGGCATTGCGTGTTGAGTGACAGATCTCAACGCAGCGCTTTGCCTTGTTACGAAAGCGAGGAAACTGAAAATATTAAATCTTTCTTTAGTCGAGTGGAAATCGAATTTACATCCGTCACGTATACAGCCGCACGCTTGTGCCCCTGCTCCGCGGTTACTTCATGCATGCATGTGGATAGTAATCCATTTACTAACATTAATAAATAATCAAAGATTGATCGTATTGTGTACTTATCCCAAAATAGATCAGACGTACTCTGAATAATTAACTAGGCATTAAAGCTACATGGTCAATTTCCTATATAAATTTAACCACAAAATATGTCAATGATCTTAACTAAAGTATTTGTACAGAAACTCTGGTCCTATATAAAACTAGCAATCAGACGAACTAAATAAAATATTAATTTTCATTCAGGGCAATGAAAGTTCACTCTCGTAGCAGCGTTGAGTACCGCTACTTAACATGCTATATTATGAAAATTAGGTTAAGCGTGAATATATACGGCGTTTTATTACGCAATGTTTCCCTTAACGCCGTACACCTTATTATCTGTCAATTGGATTTTTTTATTTAGAATACCTATTCAAAATTTTAACGTAGCGGCGTATTCGAACCTGCGCCCCCTGGAAACCGACTAGGGGCTCTGACCACTAAGCCATAAGTTATCATCAAGCTACGTCGAAGCGTATAAAATTTTCGACGTAGCTTGACGAGAACGTATGGCTTAGTTGTGGGAACGCCTGGTCGGTTTCGCAGAGGCGCGTTTCAAGTCCCGGTCCCAAGTATTTATCTTTCCTAAGTGTGGAATAACACTTTCAAAATGTGTTGTTTAGGTAAAAGATGCTTCAAGAAAAAATCGAACCCACAATCATTGTTCACTGTATTCGTTTCTAAAGAGCAATGTGACAATTAATATTTATTTCTACATTGGAGTTAGCGTTTGATTTTGAACGCGACGGTTGTAGATTCGATTCTTACTCAGTAAATTGAGTTATGTTAAATTCCTCGCTCTAGTAATAAGACAAATCAGGAACTGAGGTTGAGCTCCGCCACTCAACATACGATATGCGGGATATCTGTTATATGCGGGATACTTATTCTTCGCACTATACCTTGCGGCGTTGAGTTCCACCACTCAACACGCAATGCCTCTAGAATTTGACTCAAAATTCAAAGTGTCTTAACACTGTATTCCCTCTGCCTACCCTACTTTGTGCGGGATACAAAGTGAAGTTTGTTTTTTTTTTAATTTTAAAGTTATACTTACAAACACTAAAACTGCAACACGTAAGAAAAATATCTTGGCTCTCATTAACATTCATATTCTTAATACTTGGAATGTACAAAAAATAAATCTCGTCCTTTGTTCTTATAAGAAAAGAACCGATGGCCACTGCTATTCACAGCTGTAACAATCATTACGGCACCAACAATAGTACTGTCTGAATTGAGAATTTTATTACGATTTTACGTTGAAATATAATTTCTATAATAAAATTATGGTAGTAAATATAATATTTTTTTTTAATTGTGCAAATGTGTCTTAACAGCGTCGAAATTTAAAAAGTCAATTCAACTATAATAGTATAATACTTATTTAGAAAACGTATAAAAAATTTAACGTAGCGGGACTCGAATTCGCGCCTCTTGAAAACCGACCAGGCGCTCTGACCAATAAGCCATACGTTCTCTAGTGTGGGATAACACTTTAAAAATTTTAAAAATATATAATAGTATTATAGTTTTTTATAATTTTTAATTTGTTGTTTTAAAGGATTACTTTGAAGTTTGAAACTGCGAATGATGCGTAAAAGTATGAATTTTTAATATTATAAAGCTAAAGAGTTTGTTTGGTTGAACGTGAAAATCTCACGAACTTATTATTCGAATTGACAAGTTATTTTTGAGTTGTAACAGTCCATTTATCGGGGAATGCATCACGCTACGTCCAATATAAGCAAAGTACCTAATAATGAAAAAAATATTTATTAAAAAATATATATTATAAAACAAAATATTTATTACATAAAGAATTTAAAAGAAATACAAAACTCTTAGTTAATAAAATTCACACAAACGGACGAAGACTCTAGTTAATTTCAGACCAGACGTGGCGCCCCCCGCGCCCAGGCATGTGACTGTAAATGTAACAGGTATGGTGTGTGTGTCGTTTCCAACTCGAGGAAATGAAATAATAAATATTATCGTTTCTTGGCTCTGGCAAATTGTGGCGTTGAACTCTGCAACGCAGCACGCAATGCCTTCAGAAGTCGGAACCTGGAACAAAAATATCTTAATGGGAAAAGACGTGAATTAGCTCTAGAGATCTAAATCCCCTTTGTCCACCGGGATACAGACAAACAATAACATACAAACGGACGAAGTGACAGATAAGTCTAATTAATATAAAATAAAAAGAAGACAAAATAATAAATGATATAAAACCTTACATCTACATATATAAAAATCAAAGCTAAATATAAAGCACGGTAGATGTGTCATGGCGACTATCAATTACCTAATGCGCGGCCACAGCGCATGAATATGGAAGTGCACTCAGTGAATTCGGTCATTAGACTTCACCACTAGCGTTGGTATTCCTATTGACGACGGTATAGAGTCAAAATGTATATTTAACGGTGCTGAGTTACGATAACTTAGTTATAATATTTCCGACTATTTGTGAGAACGATGGAACTTTAACTTGATGTCTTAAAACAAATGACTATTGATGATCTGACAATAGAGGCCGGTCGTGGTGCAGGGGTACAACGGGCACTTAATGGAAACGGAGTGTCTTAACACTAGGTTCCCAGGGTCCCTCTGCCTATCGTGCTATGTGCAGGATACAGCGTGATGTTACAAAAAACATGTCAATCCCCGAGTGGGGATCGAACCCACAACCATCACTATACAAACAAACATGTAACTGCTACGGCTACCTAACGTAATATAAATCAAATTTGATTTTGTAGCTTCACCTTGTATCCCTCTTATAGCAGCACCGTTCCTCACATTCCACCCAATTTTCGAGACATTATGCGTAGAGTTGCAGAAGTTAACAATGCTATTTGTTGTATCACCAAATATAAATAAAAACAACGTTCAATTCCAACGTCCGCAACGCGAGCGCCGCTGGAGTGCTTAGCGACGGCGACGGGCGAAAGCTGTTACTTCTTTCCGCAAACTCTCCTTAATTGCTCCGATACGTTTTATTTCAAGTTTCAGTAAACACTTAAAATGGAGGGACGCTTTTTTTTAAATGTTTTTTAAATCTTTTATATTTATTTCTAAATGTATATAACTGACATGTTTACTATATGGGATGATTGTATACGTGATAGTCGCAAAATTGACTTTCACTAAGTGGAATAATTATACTATATATTTTTTTTTTAGTTTCACGCTATCCCGCGCTTCGCAGGATAGACAAAGGAAACTTGGGAATCTAAGACACTCCGTTCCCCATTACGACACTTCCGTTCCCCACTTATCGCCAAATTCTGGAGGTAATACATGTTGAGTGGCGGGACTCTACGCTAACTTTATATCGTTACAAGAGCGAGGAAATGAAAATATTTTAAGTATTTCATTTTCATTAGGAATTTATATTCATTAGGAATCAAATTCACAACTGTCGCGTTTACTGCCGTATGCTTGTGCCCTTGCGCCACAGCGACCTGCTATTTTTATGCTTCTTATATTGGTTAGTTCTCATAAGAGAAAATGTGGCGTTTAATTCCGCGATCCAACACAAAATGGGCAAATTGGGAAAGTAAAAAAGATCCCGTTTTTTAGCAACATCGTGCGGGCTCATTCCATTCATCATTGGGTGAGAATCTAAGAGCAGTGTCTGGGAACTATGTATCGAGCTTAGATTTTTTTAAATGCGCATTAAAACGTCCCTTCCTGAGCCTCCTCCTTGATTATTTATAGTGGATTTGCTTCCTAATAATATCTATATTACTAGAAAATAAATATAATATAGGCGTTATTGAATTGAATGACAGAATGTTTGGATATACCCAAATATTGTACTATATCTTGATACAGAAAATGTTTGGTTTCTTAAATTAGGTTAATATAAAAGTGGTATTGTATTTACGAGATCACATTCACTTATTATGATAGAACACATAGAGAAAAAATGCCACAAAAATAATCTAAGCATAGACAAAAATGGTTTAAAACGAGCAAAAAGAATAGTCATATAAACATATAAACTAATATGAAATATTCAAAACGTTTTAATTTCCTAGAGGATGCGGGCTTGGGGTTATAAAGTGCTTTCGGATTCCCTTTACATTTAAAATGTACGGTTGAGTACACATCGTGATACAGAACATGTAAATACGTTATCTTTTATGCGTATTAAAAGTGGTTTTGTGAGCGTTTTCTCATAGTTTTCATGTAGCTTTTTGCTAGTTTCCAAAAAGTTTCCAGCGGTTGTGACATCTCCTATTGACACCTATTTTATTTATATACAATTATCAATATTCAGGCTGGATATGACGACTGTTGATTTTCCTTAACATCCTATGTCTCTTCTCTCTAAGTTGAAGCAAAAGTCCATTCCATCCGTTCCATATTTTTTCGGAAATTTTAGAATCTAAAAGAATTAGGAAAAAAAGTTTTATTTTATATTTCGTTAAAAAAAATTTAAGCTAATATTTTCTGTCCACGGTATGCGTGGCGTTAAGTTAACAAGCATTTCATTAACTTCGGGTAAAAACCGGTACTCTGCTAAATAATAGAAAAAGGAGTGTAGCTGGGTATTCCAAAGGATGATTGAATTCCCAAAAGGAATTTCCAAAAAAAAATATCTTTATACAATAAAAATTATAACAGAAATGCGTGAACGGTAAAAATAAACTTAACTTTATTCAAAATTTCTATAGAATTTAACTTAGAACATAAAACATTTGATACAATACTCTCTTAACCGGTTAAATTGGTTGGAATACATAAAACTGTATTTTTAGTATCATTAATTATTAAAGGTAGACAATGGCGCTTCACTCGTCGATTGTTATATTATATTGTTAGTTTATTTTGGTGTATTATATTAGTCAATATACTTTGTTTCTACACTATTATTCTAATATGAATGAAGGTATTATAAGGATCATTACATTATTTTTTCTAAGCATCTAATTGGTTTTGTGTTATAGACTGTTACGATTGATTAAATATTGTAGTGAGTTTAAACTCTTTTTAGTAAAATGATAGAGGAATTTCATTGATTGAAGCCGTCGTGGCTCAGGGACACAAGTTTGTGATTGTAAACTCAAAAGTTATAAGTTCTATTTCCACTATGGGGAATGAATTACATAATGTTTTCATTTCTTCACTCTTGTACCGAGGCAAAGCGCGGCGTTTAGTTTCGCCAGTCAACACGTTATGTCTCAAGAATTCGGTGGAAAGTGGAGAACAGAAGTGTCTTAATGGGAGCGAAGTGTCTTAACACTAGTTTTCCTTGGTCTACTCTGCTACTCGTATGTGCAGGTATGTTCCAGTAAAAAAATAAGTGCGGCACTAACGATGTTGGCTACGGTATATAGCGTGAATGTAACTTATAATATCATTTTAGTTTCTCTTTCTTTTTCTTTTTCGAAGCGTGGCTTCGAGTTTTAAGGTATAATATCTCTTAATTACAGATGAAAAAATTAAAACAAAATTAACAAAACTATGCGAAATGAAGAATTTAAACAAAATATTATAATATTATATATTTTTTATTATAGAAAACATATAAATTTTAATATAGATTTGGATTTGATTCAATTCTGATTTTGACGTAGCTTGATGAGAACGTATGGTTTAGTGGTCAGAGCGCTTAGACGCTTTCCAAGAGGCTATGTTCAAAATTTTATACGGTTTCTAAATATAAAGGAAAATATTCCTTTCCTAAATATGGAATAACACTTTACGAAATGTTAAAAAATATATATTATTCATTTATATTGAACCAAAAAGCCCAACTACCCTACTTTATCTGCTTCAGCTTCCATACTATAAAATGATTTATAAATAATATAAGTGTAAGATATTCTTACTCTTGGTATCTACTTGATATGGAGGCCAACTTATTACTCGACTATCGCATCTGAAGAGTCCATCGAAATCAGCAGAGCCTCATGAAAATCTAATCGCTGTGTGATCGCACGCTATACCCTCGTAGGGCTGCCATGTTATTTTATTTTATAAAATGCTTTTAGATTTAAAAGTGGTCCTTAATTGAAAATCTTCAATTTAATTAAATTAACTATATGGTTATATATAATTAGTTACTGTTTTGTTTGTTTTTGGATTTGCATAGTCATTTCTTGATAATTCATTGTTGCTACTAAAGCCATTGTTGAACTGCACTTTATATAAGCTAATTTCAATTCGAAACAAGTTTGTTAATATTTTTCTTTGTATGTTCCAGCTACGCTACTCACAGATTATTTATAATGCAATCAATTTCCAAATAAAAACTTTTCCTTTTCACTAATATTATAGTTAAGCGCAACCCTATATCCACGGCAATATTCCGAGGTATGCATTATTCAGTTTCATTACTCCCGAGCCACTTCAGCTATAAATCGAACGCGCCTTTATTCATTTCCGTTATTTTCTACCATTTTCTTGTTTTGCGAACAGTGATAAGATTTGATTGGATTGATGTTTCATTTTTGATGGATTTTTTAGTTATTTTTCTTCTTTTGCTAAATGTGAAGTTTTTTTTTTCAGTTTTACGCTTATTACTGCATAGTGGCAAAGTTGACGGGGAGAAAGTTAAAGTTAATTTAACCTAAAAGAACCTCGTATCAAGACACTTTAATCTTCAACATTACGTATTGAGTGGCGGAGACGAAAAATTAATATAATTAATTTACCAACCAACCAAGATGAAACCCACAACCATCTCGTTTACAGTCAGACGCTGTCCCACTACGGCACCATGGCAAAATTAAAAACTTATGTGATTTTCCCATACATAATATTGTCAGAAATGGACCAAATTAAAATGCGACAACACGAGAGACACCAGCATTCAAATAAAAAAGAATCATCAAAATCAGTTCACCCAGTCAGTTTTTTCAAAATATATTATTATAATATAAACTTTATCTGGTTAGGTCAGCAGAAGTCTGGTTTTTGACTAAATACAAAATATTACAATTTAAATCGAAAAATATACTGTCACATTACAAATTATTCTTTACTCATGTTTATTTCACCAGCGACGTATCCAAATCAACACGTCTTGAACAACACTCAATGTCTTGAAAATTGGGACATAACTGGGGAACGGAATTTACTAACCCTGGAGAAAAAAATGTGTAGCTAGTTTTATACTAAATTGTTTATTAAATATTTTATAATTTTATTTTTTTGGCTCTGGTAGTGAGGCAAAGTGCGTCATTGAGGGAGAATTCGGCGGAAAGTGGGGAACGGAAGTGTCTCAATAGGAACGAAGTGTCTTAACAACCCAGGTTCCCTCTGTCTACTCTGTTATGTACGGGATACAGCGTGAAGCTTATTTAATAAAATTCCAATTTAAAAACGTTTAGCAATAATAAATACAGCTAATTGAAAATCTTTATCTTTAAGTGCGGAAAAAAAAGAAAAGATTTGTTACGTCTCTCGATAGAAATAGAGTGTAGCAACCATTAAGTTAATCGCCTTAGACTCTCAACGCGATTTTATTTCGTCGAAAGAGAAATTCTCATACAATTTCCATTACGGGTTTACTTTATATCCTATACGAAAAGCAAAAGCAAAATCATCAATGTATGAAATAAAAAATATTTAGATTGTAATTTACTGTACGCTGTGGTATAACGTAATCAATTCAAAGTCGTTCTCGGCCCGATAAAGAAGCTACTTTGCTTGGTAAATTAATATTATTTCAAATGAAAACGCTTTATGATAATCCTCCTTTGTGGAGGCTCTTGATAATAGGTTTTATTGGTTATACGAGTATAAGCTTCATTTCGATAGAAGATTTTTTATAATATATTTTTTATATTTCCATTTCTCCGCTCTGGTGCCGAGGCAAAGCGCGGCGTTGAGTTTCGCCACTCTGCTGAGTGGCGAAACTGCCTCGCGCAATGTCTACAGAATATTAAATTTTCCCTGCCCACCATGCTGTGTGCTGGATTCAGCGTGAAGTTGATTTTATTTATTTTTTTTATAATAAATTACTGTATATTTTATACTACCATAAAAAAATCAACCAGCTTCACGCTTTATCCCGCATACAGCAGGGTAGACCTAGTGTTAAGACACTCCATTATTGTAATATACAGTCATGTTTTAGTAGTCAGGCATAATATCTGACTGTAAACACGACGGTTGTAGCTTTGATTTCCACTTGGAAGAGTAAAATATTTTCATATCCTTTGTCAGATAGCAGTAGTATAACAGTTTACTGTAGTTTTCGTTAGACAATTCGGAGTAAATTTTGAAAACTGAATACTGAACTGATAGTGTGCCTTGAATCTAACTTTTTTTTGTTTACGTGATAAAATAAGACAACCATAAATATTTATTAATTTTAAATTTAATAATTTATATGAAATTGTGAATGTAGTATGTAGTTATTTTAAATATTCCTATTAGATTTCGATCACTTTCAATAAGACTCACCATCGATGTGAAGATTTCATAGTGCAAAAGCTTGTACCTAAGCATAGGAGTACTCTCTTTCAGATTCATACTTTAATGTATGATAGTTTTATACGAATCTTTTTTTTATTCTTTTAAATGGATCTTTAAAAACAGCATTTACGATACTCAAATTGTTTGTTCTTTTTATTTTTTGTCTTTCTCGCACATAGCAGAGTGCAGGCAGGAGGAATAGGGAAACCTAGTGTTAAAATACTTCTTTCCCATTAAGACACTTTCGTTTCCGATTTGCAGCCTTATTCTGGAGGCATTGCGTATTAAGGGGCGGAACTCAACGCTACGCTTTGCCTCGACACTCGAACAAACGGATGAGGGCTTGGCTTGTCACACATCGAACCCGCAACCGTCGCATTTTTAGAACCTGACCTTTTTTTTTGAGACTTTATAATATTTTATAAACATTTGAATTATTCGTACAGTCAGTCAGCGAGCAGTCAGATAGCGTCAATTATATTATTTTTCGTCTACAGAAAATTTTTTTTTGCAAAGAATATTAAAATATCTAGCAACTCGAGAGGAATGGATAAGTTGAATAAGAGAAACCTATAGGGAGCGTCAGTGTTTTAATGTAATTAAAGCAAGCTCGGAAAGTAGATATTTTTTCCTATTTTCGAGCAAATATTTAAAAAAAATCACACAAATTATGCAGAGATAATTTTAATAATACCTACTCGTATTTTAAACCACTAGTAGCTGGGAAAAGTGTGGGTGACGGTTGTGGGTTTTGTTCTCACGCGGTAAAACGCTTCATGCTGTATGTATTCTGCATATAATCTAGGCAGAAAGAATCTAGTGTCAAGACACTATTTTATTTATATATACAGACATACGTGTAAAGATCATTCTAAGACAACATCACTCTTAGCACATCATAAAAAAAAACCCAAAACCATGAGGGCGTCATGACGATAAACGCAACAACTGTGGGTTCGATTCCGACCAGGGAAGATGAAATATTCAATATTTTCATTTCTTTGCTCTGGTAACGAAGCAAAGCGCAACCTTGAGTTCCGCAACTTAACACTCAAAACCTCTAAAAACGAGGAAAGGAGTGTCTGAACACTATATTTCCTATATTAATATATATAAGAACATTGCGTAACATAAAGCTATTTTTAAACTTATAACTTATATGGGGTCGGTGGAATGATGCGTAAGTGACCTACTTGCTTGTGACCGATTTTCATAAACGAGATTTTTTATACTTTATATATAATATAATACATATATATGTATGTATATGTTACACAGTTTATTCTTTTCTCTTTCTTGGTTTAATTTTTATTTTATTTTATATATTTATTATATAAAATAAAAAAAAATATTTTTTTAAAAATTACATAACGATTGGAAATCATAAATCCATCCAAGACCATCGTGAAACTGCAGCACAGTAGTCATACTGTCAACATCAAGGCGATTAAACTATCTTCATTGCTTCGCTGTGGTATAAAGACAAATCACGGCATAGAGTTTCGCCATACAACACGTAATTTCTCGACAAATTGGTGTTGGAGGTATCCTCTACCCTGCTATTTGCGAAACATAATGTGAAGATAGAAATAAATAAATTTATATAAATCTGACGTCATCTGCCCAATCAGGCTGGAAGAATATCGAAAATAAAAATCTTAGGTCATTTGCCTACCGCCTCTTCTCTGTAAATCTGCCTTCCGACATACGTTCATTCATACGACGGTTCAAAAGTGCTTGGAAAAGTCTATTTCATTTTTTTTTAGCTTCACGCTGTTTCACGCAGACTGGATAGCGTTAAGACACTCCGTTCCCTACTTTCCGCTAAAACTCTATATGCATTGCGTGTTAAGTGGTGGAACTCAACGCCGCGCTTTGCCTCAATACCAGAGCGAAGAAATGAAATTTATTTCAAAAAAATATTTGATTATAATTATAGCTAAGTATAATGATCTTTTGACTACGTAAACACTTTATAGCTTGGCTAAAGTATAAAAGCTTAAACGGATGAAGGCACTAACGTATTTGAATTTATCTAACATTATGTAAAAATATACAGACAGAAAGACATTAAAAGTTTCAACGGACTGTTTATGCGAGGGTTCCTTTGACTTACCGATAAGAAATATAAACAACGTAATAACATTATACTTGAATAATATTTGCAATCTTTTCTACAGATCCTTAGTAAATATATGTATTTTTATTTATTTATCCTTTGATTTATTTAGACAAAGTGAATTTGTAATTTGGTTATCATTATTCCATTTTCATATAGCAGGGTTGGACTTTCCACACGCACTGCCTCATGCGTGATGAGTGGCGGAAATCAACGCCGTAGTTTTTTTTAAAACCAGAATGAGAAAACGAAGATAGTATTATAACCTATTTAACAGAAATGTGCTGTGTGATCCCGGCCTAGAATAGGATCACCCTGGTACTGGTGGTGTCGTAAGAGGCGACTAAAGTACGTGTGGTAGAGTCACGTCGCCAGCAATGGCAACACGCATGGGCATGCTTAACCAGATCATTACCATCCCCGGCTTTTAAAACCGGCGTTAAGTAGTGGCTTTATGCCACTGCGTTTCGCATCAGGTAATGCCGGGCTCCGGCGCCCATCCCTTCTTAAAGGCCGGCAACGCACCTGTACCTCCTCTGGTGTTGCACTTGCCATCAGATGACCCGAACGCTTGTTTGCCTTGTCTTTTCCATAAAAAAAAATGTATTATGTTCCTCAAATAAATTTTTCTCTCGAGTGAAAAATTAATATCAATCCTAATTACTATAGAAGTATGTAGGTGCTTACCTTATTTAAAATGTTACCTTTTAATATTGTGATCATGTACTGTATTTGAGGCCATCCGTGTGGCAGAGACTGTAAGCCTGGCCACGTACAATAATATTCTCAATATAGTACGTATGGTCAATATAAATGATTTATATGTGCGGCCAGTTTCTCAATATTATTGTCGATTTCTAGAAATACTGATTTTGCCACGACAATATTGAGGGGAGGCAAGGTTATTGTCAAGAATATTGTCGAGTAATATTTTAGTTGAATAAAATACTTCAAAAGAGGTAGACGCTTATGCTTTGTATTCAAGATGGACGACGAATAACGAAAATAATGTTGATGTTACTACTCCCTCGGGAAAACAATTTTTAATAGAGTTTATTAAAACATGGGAAACTTATTCAGAGCTATGGAATAAATCAATTGAAGCATATCGCGATAAAATTGAGAAAAATAGTGCGCTTAAAAGCTGCTAGATATTTACAAAAAAATATAACTAAATAGAGATAATATTTTTTGAAAGGGGCTCTCATATTCAAGATTTTTTTCAAATCATCCTCTGTTCGTAACATTAGCTTCACGTTGTATGCCGCACACTGCAGGCTAGACAGAGAGAACCTAATATATCCTGACACTCCGTTCTCCATTTTCCACCGAATTCTGGAGGCATTGATTTACGATTTGAGTGGCGGAACTCACCACTACGCTTTGCCTCGACATCAGAGAGAAAAATTAAAATATTAAATACCTCATTTCCTCGAGAGGGAATTGATCAGTTGAGCTTACAGAGTCAATTTTTGTACCCCTGGGCCACGAATGGCCTTTGTTATAGTTCAATAATATTGAAATAAACTCTGTTTTTTTTTCTCATCTAATCTTTGATTAATCTTTTTTTTATTGACTTTTTTGTAAGTAAGCAAAATATAATAACTAAAGCAACGGCTATTTTCTTTAGACTTAACACGTACGCATACAAATAAAGTTACTGAGCGACTGCGTCAGATTTTACGATGCAATATTGTCAATAATATTGCGTAGTGTGCAGGGCCATATATTGAACAATATTATTGTCAATATTGTATTGACAATAGTATTATGTGTTCGATTCCCACTCCAGGATATGAAATATTTAATATTTTCATTTCCTCGCTCTGGTAACGAGGTAAAGCTTTTCATTGAGATCTGCCGCTCATCTCAAAATACCTTCAATATTCGGCGGAAAGTGAGACACGGAAATGCCTTAATGGGAACGGAAGGTCTTGCACTAACACTAGGTTCCCAGGTTCTCTGTGCCTTCTCTATTTTGTACGGGATAGAGAGTGAACGTATATTTTCAATATTGTCATTTATAAATATATATGAAACTGGTTACTATATTATGGTTTCTTTAAAAAAAGCTTCCATACAAAGAAATATATCTACACGAAACTCTCAGTTATTCCAATTTTAACTCTTTTTTTATCTTTTTTTACAGGATCAAATCAAATCAGCTTCACGCTGTACCCCGCACACAGCAGGGTAGGCAGAGGGAACCTAGTGTTAAGACACTATTACACTCCATTCCCCACTTTCAGCCGAATTCTGGAAGCATTGCATGTTGAGTGGCGGAACTCAACGCCGCGCTTTGCCCTGACGCCAGAGCGAACAAATGGAAATATAAATTTAAATAAAAATTTCATCTCCTCGAGTGGGGATCGAACCGACAACCAGTTGATTTTACAGTCACATTTTGTGCCCCTGCGCCACGACTGGTCGTTTTTACAGGATACATAAAATATATTGAAAAATGATATCACAAGTCAAGTCTAAAGTAAATAATGCCTTTACTTTTATTGCATGAGTTATACGTATATCGCATATGATACTCGCATCGCTGTATATAAAACAGAAATATTTGTATAGCAGTTTTTATTTTTGCCAGTTTTTAAATTGCTTTGGTAAAACTCACAACAAATATTAATGAATTTGTGTGTGTAATATGGTCGGTTTGAAAAAAAAAGCGCGTCTATATCCAACTTAAAAACCGACAACGCACCTGTAGCCCCCCTGGTGGTACACGGGGTCGTGGGCGGCGGTGATTACATACCATCAGGTGACCCGCTTTTTTCTTTTACCTTATCTTTTCTATAACAAAAATCTTAATTATGTTTTTTTTCTTTTTTGGGGCCAAATAAATAAGTATTTAAATGTAGTTTATAAATTATTACTATATCTGTTAAATTCTATCCATATAACGCTTTGAATAATGATACTGACGACGAAATTAACTAGTGTTGATGTTTTACAACTCCGAAATCTACATTCTACATATAAAAAACACATTATTTGTTTTGTTATGAAACCCAAGAGATAAAAATATCTTGCCAATAGGACTTAAAACAACGTAGAAAACCATGATGTACGTCAAAGATATGCTACTTATATATAAATCTCTACAGTTGTAACTATTTCAAACGATCCCACCATATTCCTAACACTATGTGAATATCTGTAGCAGACGGCTCGTCCCATTCAGTGACCGTAAGCGGCTTAAAAGATTTAGGTAGTCCTTTTACCAGTTTTTCCCAAGATATATGCATTTTTGGAACTACATTCTTCTGTGACGTGCAATAAGCTATATGAGTATTGAATCTAAATTGAATATATGTTTAACTTAATAAATACTTATATGTATAACTTGACTTATGTCTGTGTAATTGTAAACAGGATGGTTGCCGTTTCGATCTCCGCTAGGAGGTATGATTTTAGATATTTTCATTTTCCCACTGTGATAAGGCAAAACGCAGCGTTAAACCTTGCCACTCCATGCGAAAAGTGGTAATGGAAAAATTTTGATAATATAATTTCTTTCCTATGTGGGAAAATAACACCGTCTTTGTTAAACTTTTCATTGTTATTCATAGTTGGCTTTCTACCCCTTGGATACGGTGGAATTATCATTATCAATGATTTAAATTTAAAAAAATTCTATCCAATTTTAATATATATACAATAATGTTAATAAAAATAAATCATTCCCGAAATGTACACTGATAAGAGATAGCTATATGCGTATAATAAAATGTGCTTATTTTTAATTCTCTGAGCGTGTATAGTATGATTTATGCTTCTCGTGGGTATATTTTGTCCCCAAAGGTTTATTTATATGTTTGTACAAACATAACATAATGTTTTAACTTTTTGTTGTGTTGTACTATTTTATTAACTGTATTTTTTTAAAGTGTATGTGAAATACGTTGTTTAATTTTACTTTAACTTTATTATTATTTAACTTTAACTTTAATACTAATTAAATGTTTTTTTGTAGAATAATAAAAAATCTTCGCGTCCAATTCATTAATTAATTAACTAACCAATAATAAAGATAGAGTTCGGGCCAAGGCTTCTTATTGTCAAAGTCAAGTGGTAAGTTAAATACTTTGAAAATACACGCTTACCCGAGCGGGAATCAAATCTACAACTAATATAACATTTAGACCCTCATGGGTTTTTAAATAAAAAGAGTACTTCATTTATTTCTATTTAAAGCTAGAATATCGGAAAGTAGTCCAAAAACATCTGTTTGAGTTGAAAAATAAATAAAGAAAAACATTTCATGCCATTATTTTGGGAACATACAAAGTGTACTTCAGGAAAAACATCAGGTATATTTGGTGATGAAACCTTTGGCATTGATGAAAATTTTGCTTTAAAATCGTGATTCAATACTTTGAAACTGTTGCTATTGTTTATTGTTTCAATAGGGAAGGCACCTATAAAATCGATGTGAATGTGTGTAACTTCGTCTAGAAAATCTATTATCTAAAAGTGTAAACTAGCGTTAAGACACTCCGTTCCCCCCTTTTCGAGTCGAGTTTCGTTCTCGTTACGTTTCGTTAGAGCAAGGAAATAAATAAAAAACCGGACAAGCGCGAGTTAGGCTCGCCCAACGAGAATTCCGTACAAAAATTTTAAGCTTTTTCTGAAATTCAGGCTTAGCTTAGCCAAAGCCCTTTTCATCTGATACCTCACTTGAACTACCCACTTTAATACCACATTTTCCCCCTTTTAATTTTTTAGGATTTAACCAGAAAATTTTAGATTTTTTCCTGAACTAGTACTACCTGTATGCTAGCTGTCAAATTTCACAATTGTAGGTTAACCGGAAGTACCCTATTAATTTTGATTCCCTTTATAGTGTCGAAATACGTGTTTTTTTGCTTTTTAAGGCTATTATTTTTTAGGAAATTACTACAAATGTATAGTTTCAGATTTTTTCTGTATTAGTACCTGAAAAGGCTAGCTGCCCAAAATTTATAATTCTATGTTAATCAATTCTATGTTAATTCTATGTTTCCTTGATAGTGTCAGAATATGTGTTTTTCTGCTATTAAATAGACTATTATTTTGTACGATTTAACCATAAATGTATAGTTTTTAGTTTCCTCAACTAGTACTACCTGTAGATGCTTACTGCCAAATTTCATAATTTTAAGTCAACCGGTAGCACCCTATGAATTTTGATTCCCTTTATAGCGTGGGAAATACGCGTTTTTTTGCGATATAAACGGCCATATCTTTTTTCTAAGTCAATATAGAAATATGTTTTTTCATGGGGCTGTAGATCTGGGTCTGGATCTGGGATCTGGGATATATATGTCTTGAATTTCAACTCGTTATCTCCAAGCATTCTTGAGATAAAAGGTCTTGACAGGCAGACAGACGGACAGACGGACAGACAGAGTGGTCTTTTAAGGGTTCCTTTTTTCCTTACAAAGTACGGAACCCTAATATATATTTCAGTCTCCCCAGTGGGAATCGAGCCCACAACCGTCGCATTTACACCCTTGTACGACCGGGCCATGACAGCCTCTAGAAACACTTAATATCTGGCTACGTTCAAATTATATATACTCACGTTTGATCAAAACACTGGCTTTTATAGAAAAATGAGCTAAAATATTATATGAATTAAAAACTATAAATAACAAAGTAAAATTTCAAAAAAGCTAAAATGCTGAAATACTACTGAATGCAGTCGAAAACTGCTTTTGATTGACCTGGAACAATTTGTACACGGGTTTATAATGCAATTTTTCTACCTCTATTTTTTTAACTTCACGCTGTATCCCGCACATATAGCAGTGTAGGGAGAGGTGCAATTCGAGGGAATTGAACCCACAACCGCCACGTTTAGTCACAGCCTGGTGCCACCAGACCACGACGGCCTCACAATTGTCACGTTTGATAAAATCTGTTTTTTATTAGAAAATGTGAGACAGTAGATAACCTTAACTAGTTTCGTAATCTTTACTAGTTTCATAACTAATAAATTTTGTGAAAAAATAATTTAAATATTTTTTCGATTTATTTATAAATTATTTCAAGAAGATTTAAATAAAACCACTTTAATACTTCAAACATTTATTTTCATATGACGTCCCATAAATAATTACGACAATAAGTTAAGTTAGATTAACAACGAAGTATCTAATTTAATTTATACTGTTACAATTAACTATTCAGATGCAACTTTGTCGAAGTGAACATTTTATCCATTAAATGAAGACATTGTGAGTAACATCACATCTAAACTAAGTATGACAAGGTCGTACTTAATTGCTTTACAAAAGAACTTTGACACAAAGACTTGGCGTTTCACTTACTTCTATGAAGAATCATCAGTCTTTTAATAAAGATAATAATATATTTTGACAGTATTTTTCTATTAATTTCTAAGTTTTTTTTATGTCACATAGATTTTTTGTTAGTGCCTTGTATACATTTAAATTTGGTCGTCAAATTGTAAAGATATAAATGTAATAATAATTATTACATTTATATTAAATTTATATATATATATATTAAATAACTAAAATGAAAATAAATTAAACGACGTTTAGTTTCATAACCTGGCACAAATACATTAAACACAAAAATTACGTCAAAGAAATGAAGTAAAAAAAAATTATAATACATTTTTTAAACATATACAAAGCACATTTTTATATACGACTGATAATGTCGTACAATGTTTGTTACACACTATTACTAAAAACTATTCATTTTTCTTACTGATATGATTCAAAATGTAACAAATTTACAATATTTAATTACATATTATTATTTTACTAATGCTTGTATATTGTATGTAAAATGAAAATGACTAGATTATGATTGATTATAGCAGAACGATGCTTAAGTAAAAAAAAAATTGTTAAGACATTTCCGTTCACTACTTAGTTCCCGGATTCGAGACATTGTGATGGGCAGATTACGTCCAGACAAGGAATCAAAGTTATACATATTTATATTATCATATTTCTGGAGAAAATAAAGAAAAACAGTCATTCAAGGAATAAATAATATTATAAATATATATTTTTTTACTTAAGCACCTTCGTCTGTATTGTTACTTTTGTATTATTGTAAATGAAATTATGACTAGAACTGCTTCCTTCAGGTACACATAAAGTCCATAATTTTTTAAGATACTTTTTGTATATTAAACTTCACATTTTTGAGCTTTATGAAAAGTTTCTTAGCAACTAACAATTTAAGCTACATTATGTAGATAAGAGAACGAAAATTTTTCGAAACAGTTTTTTTTTTATAAAAAGCCTCGCAAATTACATAGAAATATTAATAATAATGATTATTTATTATTCAATACTATTACAAATATGGCAGTGTTAACACATAATACAGCGCTCAGAGAATCCAAATTGTTTTTATATTGTTATGCTGACTGGCTATTTCAAAAATAATTTAATTTTAATAAGGCTTATGTTGAAGCCGAAACTCATAACAATGTTTAAATAAATATATAATTAATTTTACATTTTTATATGAACACTCGTCGTAGCCTGCAACTTTGTTTGAGACTTTAAAATGGACCATCCTGCTTTTTCCCGTTCCCGAGTCTCGATCTCTCACCTCTTGCTAGGGGTAACCTACACTCTTTTTTTTGGCTTTTAGGCACTCAGTAACGGAAGTGTGTTATATATTATATAAGGAAAGTTTTTAAATTATGTATAATATAATTCCAAACGACTTTCAATAACTTCCGTTACTGTGTTTAATGCGACTAAACTTTTATAGTACCATCCAAGATTATAAAACTTGAATTTGTAAGTCACTATATGAACAAACGTAAATAAGTGAAGTTTTTACGATTGCGCCAATAAGGACAAATATAAATTTAATTAACTAATTAAAATTTAAATACTTTAGAAGTTTGAATTCGAAATAAGAAACTTATCTGTGGTGCGGCGTTCGGCAGTGGCCTGAAACAAATTATTAATAAGTATAATTTATTTTTATTATTTTCAGTAATTTCTAACATAAAGATGAAATGTTGTGTCTCCACTTTCTACCTATTTAGAGACACTGGCGGAACTCAACGCCGCTTTTTGTTACACACACACTTCTTGCAATGGGAACTTGGAACATTTGCTCCTTTTTTTAACTTCTCACTGTGTCCCGCACATAGCAGGATAGGCGAGGGGATCCAGAGTACCTAGTGTTAAGACACTCCGCTCCCATTAAGACATTTCTCTTCCCCATTTGTTGCAATGTTCATCTTTAAAGCTTTACTAATATAATGAAGCTATGTTTGTTTGGTTGAATGCGCCAATGTCAGTAATTTCTTATAAGAATTGATGATTTTTATAATAAGCTTACACTACGTTAAAAGTTTCCAGTAACCCACTGTAGCTGCAGTCAGAGTTATCTGGGGCACTTGAACTATGTCATATGTACACAAAATCTTTTTATTTAAGTTTGTAGTGTTTTATATATTATACATACATACAATTATAAAACTTAAAAAAAATCAAGAGGCGCGGATTCAAATCCTATATAACGTTTTTTTGTTCAAATTTACCTAGGGAACTTTTAGTATTTTCGCAGTGTTCATCACATAAATAACTTTTATACTTTTGTTTGTACGAGCTTTTAGCTGAAAAAATATTACAGGTAGCTTTCATAGAAAGAAGGAAATGGGATTTTTAATGTGGTTTTTTCGTAGTGTATGCATTTCGTGTTTACTTTAACAGTGTAAAGAATGGATTATTGCTTGTATGTAGAGTATTTTCGTTTATATAGTATGTAGAAGCTTTTTCATATGAAATTATTTAAAATCAGCTTCACGCTGTATCCCGCACTCAGCAGGGTAGGAAGTGGGAACCTAGTGTTAAGACACTCCGTTCTCCACTTATCGCCGAATTCTGGAGGCAATGCGTGTTGATTGGCGGAAATCAACGCCTCGCTTTACCTCGACACCAGAGCGAAGAAACGAAAATATAAATTTAAATAAATATTTCATTTCCTTTAGTGGAGATCGAACCCACAACCAGTCGTGTTTACAGTCACACTTTGTGCCTGCAAACACGACTTTGCACCATGACTGTCTTTATTATCCATACATATGTATGTAAATGATCAACATTTCAACTCACTACTAAATGTAAGTAAGTCAAACAAGTACATAGTAAGATACAACGCTATATGAATATATACTATGGCTTTTAAGCAAATGTTTTAATACAGAATAAAATATATATATTTTCTTTAATTTTGTATCTTCACGCTGTATCCCGCGCATATTAAATAAATTTTAACAAAACTTATTGTTTAAAATAAATATTCTATATTAATCTCTATATATAATAAGAGTAAAAATATTTTATCTGTACATTTAGTAATTTTGACTGAAATGGATAGCGGGACACTTAAAAAGAATAATAGAAAGCAAAAATATATTTTTTAATTTCTTGTCTGTCTGCCTGTCTGTCGATATCTATGTCCACATTTTTCTCTGAAAGTACTGAACCGATTTACTTAAAAGTTTCACCAATTGCTTTGTTTGAACTCAACTTAACTACTAAAATTTGGTTAATTTGGTAAGTTGGTAAATTCATCAAAATCGGTTCATTAAAAAAAAAGTTATCGTCATTCGAATGAACTCAAGGCATTAGTTTGCCTGCGAATATTATATAGCAATCGCGCTGGTAAGATTCCTGGCTAAAGAATGACATTCGAAACGTATTGGTTATATGACTGTTGATAAAAATATATATTTTTGAAGCACTATTATACAATATTTTATACAATAAAGTAAACAAAATTGAATTGTTAGTGGAGATTACCTTCATAAATCATAACAGTTAAGTTT
>DWLH01000047.1:0-47297 GCA_018249795.1 Heliconius telesiphe telesiphe | reverse complement strand
TGTTGACGGAGGTCAGCGGACTTCCTTAGTAAAATGTAAGAAGCCGGTCGGAAGCAATAAGTTTCTATCTCGGACAGAAGTGCTCCTTGATACTATGAAAGGATTGAATCGGCTACGCAATTTTATCTCAGTCGAATAACCGTCTGTATGTCATTTATTTATTGGATAAAATGGATATTAATGTTCTTTTCTTTTTGTATTTGCGTTAATATAATTATTTCAGCTTCACGCTATATCCCACATGCAGCAAGGTAGGCAGAGGGAACCTAATGTTAAGACACTGAGTTGCCCACTTCCCGCTGAATTCTAAGTATTGCGTGTTCAGTGGCGGAACACAACGCCGCGTTTTGCTTCGACACCAGAAAAAACATGAAAATATAAAAATATAATATAATATAAGTTTATTTTAATCGGTGCAATTGTATATTATTAATTCAGCGGAAAGTGTAGCGGAGTTTCTTAACACTAGGCGCCCTCTGCCTTCCCTGCTTTTGCACTCTGAAGAAAAATGGTATTCTTCACTCTGGTAGCAATGTACCAGAGAGAAGAAATGGAAATAATAATAAATAACATTCATTCATACCCCCGAGCGGGAATCGAACCCACCTAAATTTCGTACACAGACATATTATACGTCGTTTAAATAAACCTTTTTATAATATTTATTCTATTCATATCTTTCAATGTGTTCAAATTTGCACTTCCTACTTTTGTATTTAGCATTTGTATCTAACACACAACAGGGTAGGTTGAGGGTAATCAAGTGGTAAGACACTCCGTCTCCCATTTTCCGCCGAATGAAGGCATTGTCTATTGAGCGGCGGAAATGAACGCCGCGCTTTGCTTCGACACCAGAACGATTAAGAAATGAAAATATTGAACATTTCATTTCTTCGAGTGGGAATCGAACTTACAACCGTTCACAGTATTTACATTTTATTTACAGTAAACTTTGTGCCAATGCGCCACGACTGGCCTCAACACAAGTTCAATTTCAATAACTTATATAAAACTATTTCCCTTAAACACGTGTTAGTCGTGTGCATGGCTTACTACAATAACTCAAAAGGACTTGCAATTCAATAGAAAACATTTCCCGTTTTCGCAACGTAACTATCGATAATTGAGTGAAAGTGGCACAGTTGGTTCTTCAATGTTTATTTAACTTAGGGTTGTGCAAGGTGCAAGTTTTCCATGCTTCACGCTGTATCCCACACAGCAGGTTAGGCAGATGGCATGGAAAGTGTTAAGACACTTCGTTCTCTATTTTCCGCCAAATTTTTTAGGCATTGCGTGTTAAGTGCTGGAACTAAACGTCCTGCTTTGCCTTGTTACTAAAGAGAGGAAATGAAAATATAATATTAAATAAATGGCCTCTTATGTACTATACAATATACAGGGTGGAAGAGGCAGCGCTCCTTTTACGGAAACAGCATTTAGGGCAAAATATGTCAAACCCATACCTAAATAAATTAATCGAGATAACTCAACAGTTTAGACGTAGGATTTTTTTTTCATTTCACGATGTTTATCCACCCCTGTATTTCGTGTGACGCAGTTACGCATAGATAGCAATAACGTAAACTCATACTACTACAAAAATAATACTAAAGGTTAAACAACTTTGAACTTTGCCGCCAATACCTACGACTCGATTTCGGAATGAGGCGTACGTTCTTGACAAATGGCGTTGTATTTTAAAACGACAATTTTATTATTTATTTTGTTTGAAAAAAATCACTTTATCATTTTTGGGATTTTTTTAAAATTGTATTAGGCTTTTATGGAGTAGTTAAAACTATGGTTTCATTTAAAGTGGTGCTAACACTTCCAGCCTGTATAATTTTAAAAAAAATTGCTTCACGCATCATCGCACTCACCGCATACCGCACACAGCAGGGTAGGCAGAGGGAACCTAGTACCTAGAGTGTTTTAAACACTCTAATCTACCCTAGATTTTCTTTCCGCCGAATTCTAGAAACATTGCTTGTTGAGTGGCGGAACTCAACCGCCCTTGCTTCGACACCAGAAGTAAGAAATAAAAATATGAATGTAAATAAATATTTCATTTCCTCGAGTGGGGATCGAACCCACAACCAATCGATTTAACAGTCACATTTTGTGTCCCTGCGCCACGACTGGCCTCACACAATATATAATAATTATAGGAAATCATTATTAAATTAGTAATACTGATTGGTAGGCATTTTTTTATAGCTTCTATTCGTAGAAACCATCCATATAAATCATCTGGAGAAAAAAATCACTGAACCATATAATGTAGCTTTTAAAACGTGACTGATTATTTATTTTAGTAAATTAAATAAATGAGTTTAATTCACGATCTGAGCTTTATTACTGAAATTAAATTAATTGAGGTTAAGTACATTTTTCTCCTGTTTCACTGAGCGTGCTTTATTTACATATCATTCCATCGATTAATTTGAGTGTTTGTGTGGTTGAAGGTTCGATTCTCACTCCGGGAAGCGAAATATTTGATATTTTTATTTCTTCTCTCTGGCGTCGAGGCATAGCGCGGTGTTGAGTTCCGCCACTTAACACGCAATGTCTCCAGAATTCCAGCGTCAAGCGATTTTCTCCAGCAGTGAGTGGGAAGCGTACCCTGCTACAAGCGGGATACAGCGTGAAGGTTGGGTAAGGAAAGAATGTACAATATTTTTTGAATATTTATTATTTGTATCTTTCTACCGATTAAAAAAAAATTGTAAAGTACTCAGATTGGATTCAATGATACATCCATATATCATTTGAGTTTTCAGTTAACAAATATTTTCAATTAAAAATACTGTTCATGTTTTCGTACCCAAATAACTTGAGGGAACAGTTCCCTGTAAAGTCTACTATAAATTAAACATAACAAAATATAATTAAAAAAATATTAGGAGTACATTAAAATTTGGTATATATAAATATTAAGCTTCACGCTGTATCCCGCACACAGCAGGGTAGGCAGAGGGAACCTAGTGTTAAGAAATTCCGTTCCCCACTTTCCGCCAAGTTCTGGAGGCATTGCGTGTTGAGTGGTGGAACTCAACGCCGCGCTTTGTCTCGACACCAGAGCGAACAAATGGAAATATAAGTAAATATTTCATTTCATTGAGTGGGGATCGAACCCACAACCAGTCGATTTAACAGCCACACTGGCGCCCCTGCGCCACAACTGGCTTCAATATGTATTTCTCGGTATTAATATTGGTAAGAAATGAAAATATTAAACTCTAGTTTTCTTGTACGTGCCTCTTTGCTTAACTTATCTATGTAAATGATTTAAGGATTAAGTAAACGCAAAGCGTTTGATTAAACTGGTCACAGGTGTCCCAAATCCCTTTGGGCGGCGGAAACTTGGAATGACACAAAGTTTGACGCTATCTCTAGGGAATTTCAATTAGATACAACTATTTAATTCTTTATAATTCTTTTTAATTATTCTTTTTAAGTGTTAGATTTTTTGGTTTTGGCCTATTTATCTCGATTGCTAAGGAAGAGTTATTTTTAAGTTGGCTGTAGAAGGTATATTTAACCTATCTAAAATGAAAGTACAATATATATAATAAAACATATGGTTTTTCTGTCAAAAAAAGGTGCTTTTCTGTATAGCGGGATGCAGTGTGAAATAAAAAAGATCTACATTTTTTGTATCAATATAAAATACTAACGATCCACCGGCGGCTTTGCTCACTTAAATTTATTTTTATATAAAAAAAAAACCTATATTTTTTCTAATGCCTCTAAGCATACGTGTACAAAGTTTTATGATAATCGGTTGAGTAGTTTTGGTGTGAGAGCGTAACAGACAAACATAAATTCACATTTATAATATTAGCATGCTGACATTGCCAAGACCGAACTAACAATAAGTTTGTAGGGTTCCTCGTCAACATTTGCCTTAAGACATATGTAAATATATTACACAATCATGTTGGCCTTTTCTATGTTTATCTTTACTTCGAGCTACTCAAGAGAAGGATCGAGAGCACGAAGCGCCAAATATTACAAACCCAGAAACGTTACGTTATTGATTGACAACAAGTTAAAGTTTGTTAGATATTTTTTTCATATTTTTTTGTTTTCCAAGTATTGTTCTGTTATTAATATAAAGTATAAAAGCTTAAATACTCATGCTCATCTACAAAATGAAATATTGGATGTATTATTATTATTTTTAACAATACATTTTTGAACTCAAGTAATTCTTTTTGGATCTGTGAACGAGGTAAAGCGCGGCGTTGAATTTCGTCGCTCAACACACAATCCCTCTAGACTTCAGCGGAAAGTGGAGAACTGAAGTGTCTCTATGCAAAACGGAATGTCTTCACACTAGGTTCCCAAGTCCCCTCCGCCAACAATGATATGTGCGGGATACAGTGTGAAATATTTTCTTTTAAATTAAATTTCTTTTTGAATAGAAAAAATAACTAAGATAGTTGTCAAAGATCCAATCAATGGTCCAGACATTGATTGACGCTACGATAATCGTAAAGACAAATGCTTTGTTACACCGTCAGCTCTATATAGCTGCCAGAATTAAGGGTGGTTTCCACTGAACTTTATCTTTATCTCGAACAATTTTCTTATACGTATTCTGCAGATGAAATGATATTTCAAAGGTCAATGTCAACGTAGAATGGGCGAAACACTCCACTGAATGGCTGCAATATTTCTAAGAAATTTCTTGCAATATACAGAGTAAGGGTTCGGTTTTAAAGAGTTTTAATCAGTAGTAAAAGCTTAGACGTAGATTTTTTGTATTCGACTTTGGCCTTATTTGAATATAAATGTGTATTGTGTATTTTTGTTGTTTCGTTAAATTGTTGTTAAATCGTAAGAAGTTCTTTTTTTTCAGATGTTTGCTTTTTTGCGAATAAATTAAAATATTAAGTACTTCCTTTTCCTCGATTGGGAATCGAACCTTCAACCTGTCGCGTTTACAGTCACCTTCTCGAGCCCCTGCTCCACAACTGAATCAGAGGTATATATTATTTATAAATTTTATTTTGAAATGACGTACGATTGATATATGCGTTGCGTATTGCAAAATTTATTAAAATGACTAATTAATAAATATTTATTAATAAACTAAGCAACAATTAAGTACACCAAATTTGATAAAATTTTATTAAACAAAAATCTATATTATAATTATAATTATCTCCGAATTAATATTTTTATTTTTAGCATTTCGTACTTTAAGAGCAAAAAAAAGGAAACTTGGAAAGGAGCCTACAATTATGAAATTTGGCTGAAAGTGAGAACTTGCAATACAAATAAACTATTACAAACTAATCATTGTAGTTAATTTCATACAAAATGAGCCTATACGCCGGCAAACTTAAGTTTGTCGATTTTTATAAATTTTACATACCGTTGACCTTACATGCCTGAAATAAGTACAGAACTCTCGGTCAATGTCCGAGTCGCATTCAACTTGAATGGTTAAATTTAAATTTTTTTCAACCTAATTAAATATTTTTCATTCTTTCAAAAGGGTCAAATTTATAAAAGAAAAAAATGAATTTGAAATTTAAATAAATAGAAACGCAAAAAGGAAATCCTACGTGAAAGCTGGAAAGAATAAATATGGAAATAGAATATAAAGTTTACTTTTAAAACCTTTATAAAGTATATATATTATTACATTATAACAATAAACAGTAAAACATAAATTTAAAGAAAGTAAAACAAACGTTGTTCAAGTTGTAAATATCCCCAGAACCACTATTACCTAGCGAGTTAAATGTTCTATGTCTTAGATGAAGTTGGTAATGCTTTAAAGTGAAGTACTTTCAAGCTTTTACAGTTTACAAAAATATATACTTTAGCAAGAAGTTCACTTCAATTGCACGAAATTAAGGTTTCTATTATAAAACAAGCTCTTGTAAAATTGACTTTATTCGAATTACCTGTTGTTTTTGAAGATTTCTTATCGAATGTTGACACAAAAATGGTTCAGGTTCAGGTTCAGATTTTTAACTAACAAATATTTAAATATTGAAGTTTTATTTTTAAAAAAACATTTAGGGCATACATAATCATTTGTATTTCTTTTCTTTTTTAGCTTCCCATTGTATGCTGCAAATATCTACTGTAGAAAGAGGGAACCTAGTGTTGAGACACTCCGTTCCCCACTTCACGCTGAATTCTGGAGGCATTGCGTGTTGAGTGGCGGAACTCAACGCTGCACTTTGCATTATTACTAGAGCGAGGAAATTAAAAATATTAAATATTTACGCCACGCAACTCGAACAATTTCTAATAATAACAATAATAATAATAAATTAATGATTTCTAGATGCTTTCCTCACACATAAACTAAAAATTACATAGAATCTCCTTAGCTTTAATAATAAAATCATGTTATAAAGAGAAGTATAGTTAATATAGACTTCCAAGTTCTTACAAAGGGGTAAGCCGCTTTTGCATTATTACCTAACCTAGCCCACTCTACCTACTTAGCCTTTACTGGGGATAAGAGGATAATTTGATTGTACATTTACCCGACGATGCATAAATATTTGCATTTCGTACCGATATTTGTCCATTTTACCATAAATTGTGTTTAGTGTATTCTAAATATTTAGTTACATTGGGATAAAGGATGTATGTATGCGATGACATTTAGCGCAGTTTAGATATGTTTGACTGAAACTACGATTTGTAGATATAAATCCGGGGAGAGTAGAAATTAAAATTATCTTTTTTTTCCAGCTTCACACTGTATCCCGCACACAGCAGGGTAGGCATAGGGAACCTAGTGTTAAGACACTTCGTTTTCCACTTTCCTCCGAATTCTGGAGGCATTGCGTGTTGAGTGGCTGAACTCAACGCCGCAATTTGTCCCGACACTAGAGCCAATAAATGGAAATATAAATTTAAGTAAATATTTTATATCTAGTGGGGATCGAACCCACAACCATTCTCGTTATAGTACACACTCGTGCCCCTGCGCCACGACGATGTCTACGAATTACAAAATAAAATGCTGAATATTATTTTTCAGCTTCATACCGTAACCTTCATATAGCGAAGTAGGTAGAAAGAACCTAGTATTAAAACACTCCGTTCTCCGCGTTCCGAGAATCGGAGAGTGCGTGTTGAATAGCGAATTTAGCATCGCCATTTATATAAATTGTGATGCTAATTTCGATTAAATTCGATTGGTAACATTATTAGAGCGAAAATTTCAAAATAATAAATAACTTCGAATGGGAATCGAATTCACTGCATCACGACGGCCACATATACATATAAATAAATAATATACATATAAATAAAGGGTCACATTTATATTTGAAACTTAATAATCCTACTGAAAATTTAATAATCCACAAAAATTCATCGAAAAACAATAAAACGTTGGCTTATATCATTATACGGGTATTACTTATTGAAGGGTAAGCTTGCTGAGTTTTCGTCTGACATTTATACATACATATTATATTATATGTGGATATTAATTTTTGCGTCTAGACGACTCGCGTAAAGGAATATGTAGCCTGTAGCCAATACTTTTTTTTTTCACGTTTGATGTGTCGATGTTTATAGGTATTAATTTTGCATATTTTATGTATTATTCACTCACTTATTTGAACCAATTATAAAAACCAAGTACACATATCACGACAAAAACAGATTTCTTACCATAATAAGTTCTTTGATTTTCACGATTATTACACAATTTAAATGAAACTATTTTAACCGGATTAATCGCGTATATTTTGTATTTTTATACATTTTTGGAACTTTTATACTTTTTTATACGTTTTTGTGTAGGTGTATACAAACTAGATTGTGACTGTGGCTTATCATACATCGGTCAAACAAAGAGAAGCACCGGTGTTAGGGTGAAGGAACACATCTCCGATGTCAAGAATGGGCATGTATCAAAGTCAGCTGTGTGGTGAGCACACTGTAGATAAACCTAGCCATTACATAAGGTTTGATAAACCCCTAATCCTCGCTAAGGAAAACAGATATATTCCTAGAATGATCCGCGAGGCTATTGAAATACAAAAACATCCTAATTTCAATAGAGAGGACGGCTTCCCTTTCTAACACCCACTTATAAAATCATCTTTGAAGTCTCAAACCCACCATACCAGAGGGCAAGATACAGTTAGCTCATTCTGCAAGAATCCAGGGTAGTACGCGAGGAAATTAAGAAATCGTTGGCGGTAGTTTGATATAATAATTGTGCCGTGTGATTCCGGCCTAGAATAGGATCATCCTGGTACAGGTGGTGTCGTAAGAGGCGACTAAAGTATGTGTGGTAGAGTCACGTCGCCAGCAATGGCAACACGCATGGGCAGACTCGGCCGGATCATTACCACCCCCGGCATTTAAAACCGGCGTGAAGTAGTGGCTTTATGTCACTGCGTTTCGCATCAGGTAATGCCGGGGTCCGGCGCCCAACCCACCTTAAAGGCCGGCAACACACCTGTAGCTCCTCTGGTGTTGCACGGGGTCGTGGGCGTCGGTGATCACTTACCATCAGGTGACCCGAACGCTCGTTTGCCTTGTCTTTTCCATAAAAAAAAAAAAATATATATCATCTGACAGACGAATGCCACCTCAGTCTACCCGTGACCACGGACTACTGCAAAGTGTTCGAAACGTCGGGTTTCCAAAAATGTATAAAAATACAAAATATACGCGATTAATCCGGTTAAAATAGTTTCATTTAAAAATATTTCTTCCCTTTAATAAGAAATGTATTGAAAACGCAATGTTATAAATAAAGACGTATAATATTATAAAGAATACAGAAAAAAATTGTTTATTTTTTTTAAGTTAAAGCAATAAATTCCCCATAAAAATTTCATATTATGTCAACGCATACAACTCCAATGCATATTTATACAAGTCATGTCAGAAATGTCAGAGTCAACGCGAGTCGAGTCGCACGAGGTACTCAGACGATGCGTCACTGTGAAGGACTGTTGTCATGTTCCCCATTATCCTGGCTGTTCAATAGCGGAGGAGGATGGGGATATCCATTATCCGACTTTAAATAGCGAAGGATAGTATATATGGTCTTCAGATTCTTTTTAACATTATATTTCAAATTATAATTAAAATAAATAAATAAATCAGCTTCACGCTGTATCCCGCACACAGCAGGGCAGGCAGAGGGAAGGCATTGCGTGCTGAGTGGCGGAGCTCAACGCCGCGCTTTGCTTCGACACTAGGTGAAGAAATGAAAGTAAAAATGTAAATAAATATTTCACTTCCTCGAGTGGGGATCGAACTCACAACCAGTCGATTTTACAGTCACACTTTGTGCCTCTGCGCCACGGCTGGCCTATAATTGTTATAGAATTGTTAAATATTTTACTGAGGCCAGTCGTGGCGCAGCGGCACAAAGTGTGACTGTGAACGCGAAAGGTTAAGGGTTCGATTGTCACTTGGAAGAATGAAATATATTATGGTAACAACGCAAAGTGCGGTGTTAAGTTTCTGTTATTATATATATGTATATATATATATATATATATATATATATATATATATATATATATATATATATATATATATAATGCTTAATCGCCTAGGCATAAGACAAAGCGTGGCGTTGTGATTCACGATTTAAACACTAGACAAGACGGGTACAACGGGCACTGGGAAACCCGCCTGTTATTTGTGGGATACTAATAAAAAAAATTGGGGTCTTATTTATATATGATAATAAAAAAGAGTGTTGTGATAGCGGCTAATTCGTTTAGTGTGAAATAAAGTTATGTAACGTGACGGAGCGATGTTGGACATAATTTTTTTTTTTTTTTAAATCTCAATAAATATTTACAGAATTTTACTTCAGAAAAATGGACCGAGCAATATGACATATAGTATAATGTAGAAACCCTTTAAAATAGCGTAGGAGTAGTTCGAGGTTCCTATAATTTAAATTCTACAACAGTTAATGTTAATGTTTATTTTATTCAAGAAACAGATTAAACTTATGAGTTCAGCTGTTTCAGTTTGTATAAAACGCGAAAATTATTCCTTCCTCCGTCGTTATAAAATATTCGGTTATTATAATTAAATACGTACATGTTTAACTTTGAAAGTTCAGAATATTGTATTAAACCTAAAAAAAACTTTATTTTTAGGGTTCCGCACCTTTTAAAGAAAAAAGGAACTATAAAAGATCACTTTGTTATCCTTCTGTCTGTGTGTCTGTCAAGAGCCATTATTTTAGGAATGCGTGGAGTAATAAGTTGAAATTCAAACCATATACTCAGGTCTACGGTCCCTTGATTTCCAGGACAAATTGTGTCTACATTTACTTAAAAAATAATAATTAATAATAATTATACAATAACGTACAGGTGTATGTTTATATTTATAATAATAATAATAATATAAAATTTTATTTAGCAAAAATCATCTGTACAGTTAACAAAAAGTACTGACGCCTGAACTAGGATTCCCTGTGTTTCAGGCCGCCAGGTCCTTCCCCTTAACAAACATCATGAACATTAAGAACACTTTTAGTATTATTTATAGACTAACTAATATAACTAACTAGAATTATTTATAACTAACTAAAAAAAATGGCTGTTCATATTGCAAAAATCGCGTATTTTGACACTATAAATGGGATCAAAATGAATAGGGTACTTCTGGTTAACCTAGACTTATGAAATTTGAAAACCGTACGTTTGTGATTAAATCCTAAAAAATAATAGCCTTAAAGGACCCTCCCTTTAAAATTTGGTATGAAAGCCGTAAGTTCAAGTGAGGTATCAGATGAAAGGAATTATAGAATAAGCTCGAGACTTTAAATTTTTGTACGGAACATTCGGTGGGCGAGCCCGACTCGTTTTAATATAGCCTTGGTAATTGACATAAGACGCTAGTCGGCGGCACTTTGTTTATCCAAAGGATCTAGTAGAATAAGCATATAATACTGAGAGCAACGTTCAATAAAAAGTTCTTAAAGATATATTTTATAGATATAAGGCCAGTCGTGGGAATGTAAACGCGACATCTCGTCGGTTCGATTCTCACTCAAGGAAATTAAATACTTGTTATGTTTGTTATTACGACGGAAAGCGCGGCGTTGAGTCCCACTACGCTACACGCATTGCCTCCAGAATTTGGTGGAAAGTGAGAAGCGGAGTATCTTAGCACTAGTTTCCCTCTACCTAGCTGGAAATATCTTAATTAGATACTATAAAACTAAATTTTTACAAGTAAAGTTATAACTCTGTAACTTCTTTATTGTAAGGATTAAAAGCAAAAACATATTCATTTTTTTCGATGGCAGTACAATCTTGGTAAAAACGTTTTATATCATTAGTCTGTTAGAAGCTTTACAGTATTTTTTCATATTAACGATGACGAGAACTGACTTTATACTTTATGATAAAAAAAATAATTAATAAATAAAATTTTTTTTTTCCAAAAAAAGTTCTTCGCCTTATGCTAGTACTTGAAATATTGCATGTGGAGTGGTTGAACTCAACTTCATTTTTCCTCCTTCCTTCCTTTCTAGGACAGAAAAAAACAAACTTCAACTTGAAACGCAATGCCTACAGAATTCCGCGGAAAGTGAAGTGAGGTAAGTTTCTTAATGGGAAAGAAATGTTTTAAAATTAGTTTCCCAGGTTCCCTTGGTTCACCCTACTATGTGCGGGATGCAATGTGAAGGTAAAAAAAAACAAATAAAGTAAAACTTGTGCCACCGCGCCACAACTGCCTCGAAAAGCGATATGCTGATCACATATAATTAAATATGTATTTGTTTAAAATAGATTAAAAGAGAAATAAGTCCCGCTGAGTTTCTTGCGCCGGTTCTTCTCAGGTCTGAGGCATTAACTTTAGTGAACTGGTGGTAAATTGTTTGATGTTCAAAAAATGAAGCATGTAACTTCCTTATTTTGAATAAAATTATTTGAATTTGAATTTATAGAGGGATTTTCATCTCGAAAAATAAAAAAAGGGATGAAGAGAAATATAGTATGAAAAATTTATTTAAAATAAATTGTTTGAAAATGCCAGCTGGTAAAAGTCCTTTTTAATAAAAAGCTTTGTTACTTAATTTGATGATTAAAAAGGTTCTAAAATAAATTTTCAACATGGAAATTTGTAAAATAAGAACAAGTCAGATAGACTTGTACGTAACAGAATAAAAATTTATGAAATCTTTGTCTCCCTCGTCGTGTTTTTAGTTAATTTAAGGATTTTAGGAATATGAATATAAACTTAATTTATAATAAGTTCTTTGATTTTCACGATTATTACACATTTTACGTCTGTACAGACGAATGCCACCTCAGTTTACCAGTGACCACGGACTACTGCAAAATCTCAAATATACGCGATTAATCCGGTTAAAATAATTTCATTTAAAACGTAATGTATATACGTAGGTACTTTTATCTGGAAAATGGTGAGAATGACTTTTAACAACATACAACACCATAAAAAAGTTTTGCTCTAAGTAAATAGTAGAAATTTTCTTGTTTCAGGACACTTAGGCCTGAGGTAGTAAGTCTGAGATCGATCTTGAGATGCCATTTTATGTCATAAATTACATATCTGTGAATGAATACGGCATCTCAAGATCAATCTTAGACTTGAGAGTGATTTATAAGTACAGGCCTTATACTACCGGACATAAGAGTTTTTAAAAGTTTTTATAACACTAAATTATCCAAGCTAGCTAATTATTCTAGCTTATTAGCTTGGATAATTTTGTCTGGATTCCACTCAAGTCTATCGTATAAAACAAACATGTATACACAATTTAAATTCTGAGTTCGACTCTATCGACTCTATCGTTCGAATCTACTATTAACAAAGAGTTGGAGTACCGCCAAAACATATATCAACATGTACCGAAAGACGTGAATGTGTTTAGTCGAATTGTAATTTACTAATCATTATTCAATTTTATGGACATATTTAGCTCATTTCTATAGTCACTTTGATACAAGAATTTAATAAAGTTTATTGATATACAAAAACAAATATTGAAAGTTAACTTAAAAATTACTAAAAACATTTGAAAAAAAGTCTATACGCACACATGGGGAATTTTTTATATGACTCTTAAGCTTTAAGCGTATATTACAACTTTTTACATATTTCTTAATCAATTTGTCTATACTTTATTTTAAAAATATAAAAAAAACACCACTTTCGCCAAACTTCCCCCACTTAATATAAATTTGGGAGGGCGCAGAAACTATAGTGGTCTGGTCTCTATCCACCTCGCTGTACACAGAAAAACTTTGAGTTAAAAACAAAAACAGATACTAGATATCTGTACTCGATCTAAACTCCACCTGAGCATGTTCTTCTTTAGTGATATAACTTTTTGAAAATAAAATTTTAATTAAATAAAAAAAATGAGGCCGGTCGTGGCGCTGGGGTGCAGGTGTGTGACTATAAACGCGACTGGTTTTGGTTTCGCTCCCATACTCGAAGAAATTAAATATTAATTTAAATTTATATACATTTCTACGCTGTGGTATCGAAGTAAAGCGCGGCGTTGTTTTCCGCCACTCAACACGCTTCCTCCAGAATTCGGCGGGAAATGGGGTACGGAGTGTCTTAGCATGAGGTTCCCTCTGCCTACCCTTCGGCGTGGGATATATAGCTTGAAGCTGATTTTTAACTTTAATTAACAAATCATTATTAAACATAGCAATGTATGTAGGTTCTTGTATACAATATTATAACAGACAGATTAAATCTACATCGGACTCATATTACTTTGACGTAGAGTTGGCTAATCTCACATAAGCTTGAAACCGATAATCTAGGATAGTAACTTGTGCTCATTTACAAAGTTACGAAACTCATATTATAGTTACCTTTTATAGGTATTGAAGTTATCAGAATATAAACTGTTATTAAGATAGTACTTGAAGCTGTCGTGGTGCAGGGGCACAAGCGTGTCACTCTAAACGCGACAGATTGTGGTTTTGATACCTTCTTGGGGTAATGAAATGTAAAATAATGGTGGAAATGGTAATAAAGTAATTAAATTAAATTATGGTACTGGTAATGAAGCAAAAAGCATTGAGTTCCGCCTCTTAATACGGCGGCGCAAAGTGGAATTTAGCCAAAGTGTCTTAACAAGGTTCCCAGGTTCCTTCTGATTAAGATAGGACAGATATTGACGCACGTCTTAACCCCAATGAAACTTCTTAATCCTTTTAAAAGTTAGTAGGTCACGTAGAATTAAGCTCTAGGCTTGCGATATTTGAGTCCCCGAGGTTATATCATACTAATATTATAAATGTGAATGTAAGTTTGTTTGTTACGATTTCACGTTCAAAGTTACGTAGCTACATAACATAACGCTGTACATATTCTTCGAAGTTAATACTTGGAAAGGACATAGGATACGTTTTATTAAAAAATATGTATATTTAAAGACGCCAGTCGTGGCGCAGCGGCACGAAGTGTGACTGTAAAATCAACTGGTTGTGGGTTCGATCCCCATTCGAGGAGATGAAATATTTACTTAAATTTATATTTCCATTTTCTTCGCTCTGGTGTCGAGGCTAAGCGCGTTGAGTTTTGCCACTCAACACGCAATGCCTCCAGAATTCGGCAGAAAATGGGGAACGGAGTTTCTTAACACTAGGTTCCCTCCTAGCCTACCCTGCTGTGTGCGGGATACAGCGTGAAGCTGATTAAAAAAAATGTATATTTAAAAAAATTTAACCTTTGGTTATAATATAAAAATATGTTTAAGAGAGTGAAGCCGTGTTTGAGTCTCTAGTGTCAAATAATTTAAGCTTACATCGTTGAATATAGTGGTGAAACGTGTACAGACTTCTGAACATTGTACTGAATTGGCGTTGTTAGGATTAATTTGCTTAATAATATTGTTTAATATTCGAGGAAGAATTAGAAAAGTTGTCGACGAAACTGAAAAAACGAAACAAGTAAAAACGAGGCTATCTTGGGGCAGTGGCATAGCGTCCGAATGTAAACTTGATGATAGTGGATTCCATTCTTATTCATTTCTTCACGTAGTTAAGACATAGCGCGGCGTTGAGATACGCCATCCAGCAAGCATAGTTTGGAGTTTGGCGGAAGCAGACAAACAGTCTTACTCAAGCAATTTTCTTAAAAAAAAATGTTATACTTTGTAACTTTTTTCCTTTTCTCTTTAAACATCTAAAAATAAATCTGTTATTGATTTTGTAAATTAAGTAATAAATAAACAAAAACATATATATATCTAACACTAGGTTCTAACCGCGTCTTACTATACGTTAAAAAAAATAGGACAAAGCTGAATATAAAATAAAAAAATATATAGGCCAATAGTCTGCAATAATTACAATCTCTAATTATCTCTATTTCCTATCGCTATAAAGCCAAGATATCATTCCGTTATTAATGCTAAAACACGTTCTTGAATTTATTACAGTCTGCTTCACCTTGCTCGCTAGGTCGATTCTAATGAAGAAATTATGCTATTGGTTCCTGGCTTTGCTACGTTTTAATCAAAAGCGCCTGCTCAGTAAGTATAATTTAAGTTAAACAGTTAATTTGTTGTTAGGACATTATTATGATCGTTGCGGGTTCGGTTCCCTTTCGGGGCGGTGAATGATTTTTATTTACTCACTGTGGTAAGAAAGTAAAGTAGTAAAGTGCGGCGTTGAGTACTGCTATTTAACACAAATGTCTTAAGGTTAACTTCTATCCGCCTACTCTGTTATATCAGGGATACAACCTGAAGCTAAAAAAATATTAATGCATTAATAATATATTACTAAACTGTGATATTAAGTAGTTAAGTGATAAGAAAAAAATATATATTGAAATAACTTTTAAAGTTAACGAAAATAAGAAACTTATACGATAATTTTTTAACATTTTTAAAGTGTTGTTCCCCACTTAGACAAGAAAAAGTAACTTTTTAAAAAACATATATAAAATTATAAAAATAAAACAAAAATATATATTATATTTTTTTTCTCCGTTCCCGCTACGTTAATTTTTTTTTTATTGTTTTCTAAAAAATATTTAATTTATACGATTTTCTTCAAAACTAAACCAATAGAAGTCTAAAATGACATTATTAGACTGGCTTACATAATCTTATATTTAAATCTCTAACCTATAAATTGCTTGTTGCATTATTCATTATTTTATTAAGGAATATAAAATTTTATTGCATGATAAAATATTATAGAGGAATATTCAAAGATAGCTCTAGTATACATGAAATTGTATGTATGTTCTATGACATTTTACAGAGAAATAACCACATCTATTTGATATGGAGAATATTTGATGGATAGTTCGTTCGTCGCTTTCCAATGCTTGTGGCGTTCATTGGATTGCTTTGTCTTTTCGACAGGAATCTGAATATAGTCGTTTCACAATAGCATTTTTTTTTTGTTTCTAACTTCACACTTTTCCCATATCATTGGAGCCTATCCCACGCGTGGGGTACGTGGGACGGACGTGGTGTTTAATTATTTTGTTATTTTTGTTCCCCCACCATATTTTAAATATTGTGAGACAGTTGGTGAGATTCGGAGGAGCTTTTTTTATGCCTAGGTTGTATAGAACATGTATTTTTTTTAAATTGTAAGTACTTCCTCAACCGGGATATGTTACGATATTTACGGCGGGAGTTTTTAGGTATTGTATTTGTACAAGCTATTGCTTAAACTTGTCAAGAGTAACTTTTACAAGAAACATTTTATTTACATTTCTCGAATTATGTAAAGTAACACGACATTTTCAACTATTAACATTTTAGCTTTAAATAAAATGAGAAGTTCGTATAAAACAATTTTCAAATGAAACCAGCAGAACTCTCCAGTGATATAAATTTAATCAACGAATATTACACGTTATTTGGTGAAGTACGCACCTCGTGAGAATGTGCGGGTTTGCGGTTCCATTAAACCGAGTAACGTGGAACCCATAATAAAGGCATAAAAGATAGAACTTTTTGAAATAAATTCCGATTATAACTTTCTAGTTAAGCACCTTAGGAATAGTATTTGATTTGGTTATTGAATGGTAATATTTTATTAATTAAAGTTAGCCCTTTTTTACTTTATAACTATCGCATAATAGGGTAGACAGAGAGACAGGTAATTTTAAACATTTTTTTAGGTTTAAGTGTTATTCCACACTTAGGAATTTTTTTTATACATTTTCTAAATAAGTATTCGAGAGACATGTACTCTATTCTAAGGTATTTGTACGAATTCCACAAATTGTTTATTGGGTGGCGGAACTCAACGCCGAGCTTTGTCTTGCCTGAGAATGGAAAATTCAAATATATTAATCCCCCGAGTGTAGAAACCCCGAAACTCACAACCACAACAATCATATGTTGTCGAACTACCCCCTCCCCCTCCCTCCCCCCCACTATAGCCTTTGTAACTATTTAATAAAATATTTTTTTTACATAGTTATCCGACTTCCAAAAAGACTATTCCGTTATATAAAAATATATTTCTATCACTACTAAGCTTCCAAATGTGAGAAGACATACAACATAAAAGAAAAAAAAGGGAACAACCAAATCGTTTCGTATTAAAGCTAGAGATTTTATGTCGTCGGGTACGACGCCCTAGTAACTCTTCCAATTACACTTTGGATGTTCGGTATTTCGGAATTCTTGGTGTGACAACCCTAGGAAATTGGACACAAAATGGAATTTGTACATGTATCAATTTTACCGGTATAGCTTTTTAATTGATTTAATATATTGAAATTAAATTTAAAAAATTAAATTAGCTTCACGCTGTATCCCGCACACAGCAGGGTAGGCAGAGGGAACCTAGTGTTAAGACACTCCGTTCTCCACTTTCTGCAGAATTTTGGAGGCATTGCTGTACTTTTTTTATTATTATTATTAAGTTTGTAAGTTGTTTTGTTTTTTCTTAAATGTGCAATAAAGTATATTTATTATTATTATTTATCATTGCGTGTTGAGTGGCAGAACTCAACGTCGCGCTTTGCCTCGACACCAGAGCGAAGAAATGGAAATATAAATTTAAGTAAATATTTCATCTCCTCGAGTGGGGATTGAACCCACAACCAGTCGATTTTACAGTCACACTCTGTGCCACTGCGCCACGACTGGCCATATATAATTTGTAAAAATAATATATTGAAATATTATTTTAATTTACAAATGATTGTGAATATATACTTTTATTATACAAGAAGAATCAATTTTACATTTTTAAATATAAACAGTTATAAAAAATACGTTTAAACATATAAAAAAAAAAACACTTCCAGGGGTGGTAAAAGGGTCCAAGCCATCCGTGGCTAGTGATCCAGAGAGAGGGACCTCCTCACAATACGCGCCGTCTCAAGTGAAACTGCCTTATTATATTAGATTTAAAAAGTAAAAATTAGTTTACATATTGATTATTTAAAAAAATAAATAAATTAAATTAGCTTCACGCTGTATCCCGCACACAGCAGGGTAGACAGAGGGAACCTAGTGTTAAGACACTCCGTTCCCCACCTTCTGCCGAATTTTAGAGGCACTGCGTGTTGTGTGGCAGAACTCAACGCCGCGCTTTGCCTCGACACCAGAGCGAAGAAATGGAAATATAAATGTAAGTAAATATTTCATCTCCTCGAGTGGGAATCGAACCCACAACCAGTCGGTTTTACAGTCACACTCTGTGCCACTGCGCCACGACTGGCCTCAGATTATTTAATTTGTAGGTAATAGCTCTATTTATGACTTTACTTGACTTGTTCTATTTTGTAAATAGTTGTATTGACCAAGCACGGCGTTAATTTCTGCCAATTTACACACAATGTCTCGAAAATTAGGCGGAAACTGGGAAACGGGGTGTCTTAACAATAGGTTTTCTTTACATGCTTTGTTATACGCGGGATACAGAGTGAAGCTAGTTTTCATAGCGAGGGATAACATGAAAAGAAAGTACGTAAAGTAAGTTAAACTTATACTTATTTAGAAAACGTATAAAAATTTGAACGTAGCGGGACTCGAACCCGCGCCTTCTGGAAACCGACCAGGCGCTCTGACCATTGAGCCATACGTTAAACTTATCATTTGAAAATTACTGAACTGAAGTGTCGTCGGATAATAGAGAGAATTCGGTCCCAATATCTAAGAGGCAATGCCTCTTAAATATATTACTAGGTTATTTCTCTAGCTATATTATGAATTGGATTGATAAATAAATATAAAAAAATATATATTGTAATTCGTCTGGCGTATAAATGCTTATATATAAAAGGCTACTAAAATAGTCTACGCGTATAACCACTGAAGTGTAAATATGTGACAAATATAGGCGTTATACCTTTTCTGTTTATGTTTATTAATATATATTTATTCATATATATTTATTAATATAATATACTAGCGGGCGCGCGCCGCGCTTCGCCCGCTTATTATAGGTGAATTCTAAAAAAAAACCACGAAACACGTGTTCAATAAAATATTTTTAACAGAAGAAAATATTTTTAGAACTAAGGGTGAGTTCTAAAAAACCATGAAATACGTGTTCAATGAAATATTTTTAAGAGTCTGAATTTCAAATTTTATTAAAATCGGTGCCGATTTTTAAAAAAATCCATACAAACTTTCAACCCTTATTTCATCCCTTTAGGGTTAAAATTTTTCAAAATCCCTTCTTAGTGGATGTCCAGATTATGAAAATAAACATCTGTCCAAATTTCACGTTTCTACGCACAGCGGTTACGGCTGTGTTACTTCAGTCAGTCAGGTACATGTCCTTTTATATATATAGATTAGTGAAGTTTATTTTTACCAATTGCCTATATTATCTATTCCTCTTCCAAAGAACAACATTACTTTACATTTTTTTAGCTTTACGCTATATTCCGCACATAAGAGAGTAGGCATAAAGAATCTAGTAACCTGGTGTTAAGTCAATACACAACACGTCACCGTCCCCACTTAGAAACTTCGGTCCCCCACTGTCCGCTGAAATGGTTCCATGGTGTGTCTCGTTACCAGATCTCGTTATATATATATATATATATATATTCGTTTATAGTCGCACAATTGTGCCCCTGTCTGGTCGACCGGTCTCTATGTTATTAGGTTACATATTTTAAAATTTTTAGCTTTATTCCACAGCTAGGAAAGGAAAATATTTTTTTAGAAACGTAGCGGGATCTGAACCCGCGCTTCTTAGAACTCGTCCAATGTATTGCTTTGTGGTCAATGCGCTTGGAAGGTATCCAAGAAACGCGGGATTAAATTCGTTTCTAAGAAAGTATATTACGTTACATATTTCGAATATAAACGTATGCACAAATATAACTGAGACCAAATACCTAGGCGCGGCTGTCTTTAAGCGCGGTGATTATGGATTTGATGCCCAAACAAAAAAATAAATATTTTAATTTTCCTGCTTTTTCGTAGACAAAGTGCGGCGTTGATCACCGCTATTCAACACTAGTCAACACTAAATTCTCTCTGCCTAACTTACTATATCCAGGATACAAAGTAAATCTAAATAAAAAAAACGAAAATATTTTTTACTTATTATACAATAACTGCGTTAATTGTATTAAAACGGTAACAGAATTTAATATAATTTTAATCTTGTTAAAAGTGTAGAAATGTTTGAGAGTAGACTAGTAGTAGTACACTTAATTTTCCACCGAGTACCGCCTCATCGTCATATGTGACATCAGCCAGTTAATGAAAAAACTTTGCCTATCGTATTAGTAGGGGATGGTACGCGCTTCTGAATATGCTTCAATGGTCATGTAGTTAACCTAGATCGAATCTATATACTTTTTCAATTTTATATTAAAAAAGTTAATCATTTTTGTTTGTAAAATTATATATTGAGTAAATAAAATAAATTAATAAATAAGTTGCACGCTGTATACCGCATACAGCAGGGTAGGCAGAGGGAACCTTGTGTTAAGACACTCCGTTCCCCATTTTCTGCCGAATTTTGCCGGAACTAAGCATGAAAATTTAAATTTAAATAAATATTCGAGGAACGAATAGTAATTGATCCCAACACCAGTCGCGTTAACAGTCACACACTTGTGCCCCTGCGCCATGACCCCATGGGAGAATAGATACCCTTTTATAAGCAGGAAAATGAAAATGTTGAGGCACTCGTGGTACAGGGACACTATCTTGCGACTGACTGTATTATCTCCGGTAACGAGAAAACGCGCGGAGTAGAGTTTCGCCACTCAACACACAATTCCTGTAGCATTCGGCATTCGGTTCCTCTGCAAACGAAAAATAGTTATTTAATTTACAAATCGAGAAGCATAAATTTGAAAGAATCAGATTTCTTTGAGAAATCGTCCATCGTCCATCTTTTACGACAAAAATAAAATAAACCATTTCATTGTTACAGGTACAGTGCAAGTGCGTCCTTAACCCACAATTTCAGAAAAATAGTGATTAACAAAAAAAGTGAGCATAGTGAAACAGTGAAAAAAGTGTTGTAAAATGTATTTTTGACAAAAACCCGTGATATTATTTATTTTGACATTGTTCGGTGTCACCACGAGGACGGCGACGAAGCAGAGATGGCTCGGCCTGAAGTTGTGCGATGAAGCGGAGGACGAGGACGGCATGGACGAGCCGAGCGCTGCCAAGCGACCGTCTGTGCTCACCATCGACAGAGCCGCCTTCTTACTTTTGAGGGTCAAAAGAGCTTTTAAGAAGAAGCGGCAGCAGAGGAAAGAGAAACAGTGAGTTTATTTACAACTTTTTATATAATTCCCAAAAAGAATAAGTTTTATTTTCATCAATTATATTTTTTATGTACGTCCCTCGAATTGTTTGTCATTTGCAAACTGATTTTAAAAATCCTTTTTTTTTTGAGCGTACTTCTCAATTGAAGATCTGATGATGGAATCCCAGGGAGTTTGAGGGAATATTTTGATGTGAAACATCTATAGGCGCAGGTATGAACTGGATCGCTGGCGTGGCGACAGTTGCCGTGGCGACGGATCGCCACGCTATACTAAGGTGTATATATAGTAGGTGGACCAAAAATTTTATTTTTCTATTTTTTAAAATATAGTGAAAATATTATTGTGAACACCAAAAAATATATATATGTTACAAGGGCAGCTCTTACTGTTTATATTAAGAGGTATCTCATCGCGATTTTCAAAACAATTAAAAATAAAAAAGTGATAAAACATAATATTATGAAGTTTATAGAATATTATTTGCTAAAACATTTTTTTTTAAATACCAATAATTGTAAAAAAAATCTTTTTTATATATGTACCTATTTTCAAGTAGGCCTCGACTTTTTTTCCTCTCTGAGTAAGAATGAGATGAAATTCCTTTAGCGATATTATAAAATGTGTCATTTACACTTTACTATTAAGATAATTTTTTTATTATATGAAACTTAAACTATTTTGACAAACAAATTTAACTTAGAAATTTTTTTAAATGAGTCAAATTAGCAAAAAACACATTTGTCTATTTTAATAGATCTTTTAATTTCCTATAAGAATATAGATTGGATACCAATAACATTTTAAACGAAGAGCGTTTAATCGTAAAAAAATTTAATTATACAAAAACGATATTACTTTTGTTATTTATATGGAAAATCGAAAATCGCAATGAGATGAGATCTTTTAATAGAAATGAACAGGCATATTTTTTGGTGCCGGAACAATGTTTTCACGATAATTTTAAAAAAAGGAAAAAAATATTTGGCCCGCCCTAATATGCAGCCGACGGGTCGCCACACTATATGCTTATAAACAGCAACTTAAAATTAATAACGAATTTTTATATTAAATATGAATAAATCTTTATCAATTAAGTCAGCATGTTCTGTAAGAAATTCGTAATAATTATTTTTTTTTATTATGCTATATTTAGTTTCTGTAATAATCTTACTTGTACGAACACGATGTTTAACATTTGCCAGGCCATTTATTATATATTTTTAATCCAATAAACACAATTTTAAACTCCACTCAGGTAAAATAGCGGAATTCGGATAGTAATTCCTACAACATACTTTACACGGCACCCGAACACTTACCGTATTGTACTACAATTTAAAATTAAAACAATTTAGTTAGGATTTTATGACATAATTTACCCACCCAATTGCTATTTACTTTGGAGTAATTGGATATTGAACGCTTCACAGTAAATGTTTACAATAAAAACAATTACTCGATCGATAACTGCTTACTGTTAGCGAATTAGATTGTTAACAAATTATCCTTGATATTCTCCACATGTGTCGATACAGTACATTTTCACGCTGTATCCCGCAAGTTGCAGGTTAGGCAGAAGGAGCCTAGTGTTAAGACAATCCGCTCTTCACATTTCGCCGAACTCTGGAGGCATTGTGTCCGCGGTGTCGGTGGCGGCACTCAACACCGCGCTTTGCTTCGACACCGACGAAGAAATTAAATTATTAAATATTTTATTTCCTCAAGTGGGTATCGAACCCACAACCTGTCGTAGTTACATTATTCACTTACATTGTTTTCTATTTTTTTTTGTTTATGCCGATATAAAAAGTTTAATTACTTTTTTAAATTCACTTCACCTGTATCCTGTATATAGCAGGGTCGCCAAGTAAAAGACATTTCGCTCTCATCTTTCTCGAATTTCGAGACATTGCATGTCGAGTGGCGGAATTCAACGCCGCGCTTTGTTGTACTAGCTACTAGCGCCAAAAAATGAAAATAATTATTCTTCCGATTACAATAGTTTTCATAAACGTGGCGTTGCGTCAGAATAATCTCAAAGCATTGTAATATTGTTATTTTAACTCCTTTGAAGTACATGGTTGATGATGATTGATGATCATTTAAATACCTTCTAATAACATGTACATATTGTAGTAACTTATATTGGACGTGTGAGGTATGTTTATGACTCAGAAAAGAAGAAGGAGTGTCTTGACACTAAGTTTCCTCTGTCTAATCTAGCCGAGATGAAAATAATACATCAAGTTAAAATCCAAAGTATTACAAGGATATAATAAAATAAGCAAAAAACATTAAATTATTAGTTTATAAAGTAACTTAAAAATAATAGCTCATCTACAAAGTTATATCAAAATGGAAAAAATATTACAGAAGTATGACTTACTTTAAGTTATAAGGCCAGAAAAGAGATTCGTAATATGCACCTATTCTATATAAACCTGTGGGAATGATAAACTTGATATTCACCCCACGTACAGAGTTTACGTAATCCTCATTGTTGTTCCAAATTGACTTGTCTGTGGATACAATTCTAAGATGGTATTTATTCCTTGTGTTTCATTAGCTTCTTTATCGTCCGTGATTATATATAAAGAAATAATATTGTAGGCCAGTCGTGGCGCAGAGGCACAAAGTGTGACTCTAAAATCGACCGAATCGATCGGGTTCGATCCCCACTCGATTAAATGATTAAATAAAATATTTATTTACATTTATTTTTACATTTCTTCGCTCTGGTGACGAGGCAAAGTATGGCGCTGAATTCCGCTACTCAACACTCAATGCCTCCAGAACTCGGCGGAAAGTGGGGACAGTGTCGGAACCTTTGCCTACCCTGCTGTGTCCGGGATACAAGAATGAAATGAAGCTGATTTTAAGTAATATTGTTTCTTCTGAATTATAACGATAATTGTGAGTGCTTGGGCGGTTTTTAAGAAGCGCGTGTTTGAGTCCCTTCCAAATTTTTATGTTTCTAAACATGTTTGTAGAAAAAATACTGTACTAACGCTAATAAAAGCAAAATAAAAGTGGTGTCTACGATCTTAATCTAGGATTTTTTTATAAGACAATAGTGATACTTACAATACATTTATGAAGTAAGCTAGTAAAAAAAATCATCAGTTTTTTTCACAAAGTTTTTCTAAAAATAACCCAGTTGCATATTTGTCTTCTAAAAAGTTTACTCTATATAACTAACTATCTCAATAATTAACAAATTCGCTTCTAAATGAATCTTTATTTACAATTTTGTTTTCGACTAGTATCTTCATATATATTTGTATAGTATTGTAAATTGGCACAATCGAATATATTGAAAGTTTCCTTAGGCCAGTCATGGCGCAGGGACACAAAGTGTGACTGTAAAACCGACTGGTTGTGGGTTCGAACCCCACTTGAGGAGATGAAATATTTACTTAAACTTATATTTTCATTTCTTCGCTCTGGTGTCGAGGCAAAGCGCGGCGTTGAGTTCTGCCACTCAACACGCAATGCCTTCAAAATTCGGCAGAAAGTGGGGAACGGAGTGTCTTAACACTAGGTTCCCTCTGCCTACCTTGCTGTGTGCGGGATATGAAGCTGATTTATTTATTCCTTATATTACTTTGAACCAAAACAATCGATTTATTTCCAATATACAAATATTTGGCATTATTTACATTAGTTAAGTACTGTTCGATGATGGACAAGATAAACATGTAGCTCTTGGTTAAAATGTATTGTGAAATTAAACTGAAATTGTAATGTACATATATGACCCATAATTTTTAGTTGACACAAGTTTTACATTATGAAAAATAGAATACAGAAAAATCCTTTTCTTATGTATTATTTATTTTCTTAACATGCGTATATTAGTTGTGAACCTAAAGCCAATAAAACAATAATATGGGTTTAACCTTTATTGAGTTAAAAGTTAAACTACATTTTTCTTGTCATCAATTGTAGTAGCTTGACCTTCTCCTTTCGATATAGTTTTAACGCTTTCATCACCTTTGACAGTCGTTGATGGCAACGGTGGTACAAATGCATTAGACTTAAAATCATTTTTCAATTCATTGTTTCCTACCATGACGATATCTTTTTTCGCAAGACCATTTTTCTTTTTTTCTTTCAATTTCCCAATATTTTTTGGTGATATTTCTGTTTTCTTAGGAAAAAATAAAATTTCAATGGCTTTGGGTTTCATTGGCATACTCGGTAAAGATGGTCTGTTTTGCAAAAGGTCTAAGATATAAGGTAGAAATGGAAAACTACTACCAACATTTTGTGAATTATCTAGATCTTGACCTTGCTTTGATCCAAATTCAAATATAACATCTTCATGAGTATGCTCGTGAGAATCACAACACAATGGTGAAGATGTAGGTTCTTTGAATGTAAATAGATCGTTTCCTGATAAAATTTTGTCAAGAAGATTTGAACGTTGAATTTTTGGTGAATTCTTGATATATTTTACGCTTGAGCATGGACATGCTTCTAGAATGGTTTCTTTCTTGGGATGAAATAAAGAATCTGATCCATGATTTATGTGATCTGTTCTTAAGGTATCTTGAATGCAAGCAAGCAAAAGAAAATTAATTTATTTATAAAAAAATATATATTTAATAACTCCTTTAATTTAATAATAATTACCTTCTGGATGCCGGTTAAAATAGAATGAAATATCCAATTTCCCGAGATTGACAAGAGAATTTGTAACAGCAGGTAAAGGCTTGTAATTTTTTCCCACATCGCGGGACCAGACTGACGATACACATCCTACTATCAGAAGAACAAGAAGACTGACCTATAAGGAGAAAAAATATATAAGTTACATTTTTCATTCATTACAAAGGAAATATATTCACATCATAATTAACAGCATAGCTATTGTATATAAAGTCAAGAAAACAAAAGTTTCGGAAGCCCCTCTTAAATGAGACAAGTCTTAATTAATTTTGAGTAAATCTCTGATTCTAATTGAGTATATAAAGCTTATTTACAAAAAGTTATTTAACTCAAGCCTAATAAAAGTTCAATTCAGTAATGTAGGTTTAAAGTAAAACTTTTAATACCATGTTGATGAAGTTAAATGAAATTCTGCAGAATTCGCTTGACACGAGTAATAAGAATAAAGATTCGATTGAAATTCTGTTCAAATCTAATTCCGAACATTTCGCAACATCGATTTAGTCGTTTATTGGATTTGTGTTTTATGGTCTTGCTTGTGTAATGCCGAATTTCCGACCGATCGGCTTTTATATATTTGTGTTTTATTTTTTCATTCCTGCTTATAAAATATATGATACAATTTTTTTCTTCTACAGAAACATATTTTAATCTTATTATATTTTTTAAACATAATGTAATAAATATTTACCTATTTTTTAAACAAAACACTATTTATACTATGGTTGCTGATGTAGTATGTATATGTGATTGTAATATCAGAGGTTTCAAATCTAACCTCCCCCAGGTTTATTCAAATCTTACTTGAGGGTATTTTGATATATATTTCGATTAAGAATTCCATACAAATTGATCGATGAAGAAACATCATAATAGCCTAGTATCTTTTACGTTAAAACATTTTATATCGTAAAATATGGCAAAAATGTAAGGATTAAAATAACCATATAATGTAATGTAAATAAGGCAATTACACTTACACATATACTTTTTCATATATGAAACATTAAATTATAATTTATTAGATCTTATGAATTCAGCAAAGCAATGCCTCGAGGATTGGGCGAAAAGGAGGGAACGCAGTGTCTTAACTTACAACTTACAGTTTCCCAGGTTCCCTCTGCCTACCCTACGATGTGAGGATATACCTTTGACGCCAAAAAAATCTCATAAATACGCTGCAAAATTATGCAAGTTCTGATCACGTCGTGAATTTCGACATACATTTCGCTTTTTGTACGCATTAGGATAGATTGCTATTTGTTGGTAACCTAAAATGTGTTTTGGTTGGTGTGGCTGAATTATAAAAGAGAAAATGTATTTCAGTAGGGAATAGCCATTAAAATAAATGAATATGTGCACAATTGAAATAAAGACACCGTCGCAACGAACCTACCACGAATTAATGAACGTATGTTATTAAAATCAGCTTCACGCACACTGCAGGGTAGGCAGAGGGAACCTAGTGTTAAGACGCTCCGTTTCCAACTTTCTGCTGAATTCTGGAGACTCTCCAGAACTCAACACCGCACTTAGCCTCGACACCAGAGCGAAATGGAAATATAAATTTAAGTAAATATTATATTGAGGCTATCGCGACGCAGTGACATAAGTGACTGTAAACGCGACGGTTGTGGGTTTGATTCCCACTCGGGGAAATAAATTATAATTTATTAATATTTTATTTGTTTTCGCTCTGGTAACAAGGCTAAGAGCACTCGACACGCAATGCCTCCAAAATGAGTAACGGTATGTCTTAATACTAGATTCCCTGAGCCTAACCTGCTATTTGCGGCATACAGCTTGAAGCTGAAAAAAATTTTATATATTTATTTTACAAAAATACAAATAACGACTCGAAATATAGAACTAACAAATTTTCTTAACTCCTAAACTTTACTATCGTTTTTTTTGAACCCAAATTGAACCTCGTATCTATATTTAACAATCATCACCATTAAAGATTTTTATTATAAAACAGGAAACACTATACAATTACCGCAAAAGATACAGGGTTAAACGTAAGGAGCATCAATATATAGATATTTTAACAGATTATTGCCCTTCGTGCCAGAGCATTCAACTTCGCATGTTACGGCTGTCTATATGTCTAAAAGCACTTCAGTCCAATAGCTCGTAATAATGTTATGGTTCTACTGGCTTCACTCGTCATGTAAATATATGTAATTCGGTCTACAATCTCTATACATAGTAAAAGGATAGAAAAGTCAATTCTGTACATTAATAATATAATATAGTTTATTTGCGATCTGACAAATTGTGGTTGGTCGTTAGCTGATCACTAATTAAAACTCTTAAAAGGGATTGTAGTAATACTGCATATATTATGTATACGAACTCTACGGAGATAAAACTATTTTAGTCATTGTTATTTTAAAATTTGCTTTTAATTTTTTTTTTTAATAATAATAATAATCTTTTTTAAACATTTTTAAAGTGTTATTCCACACTTATGAAAGAAAAATACTTATTTAGAAAACGTATAAAAATTTTAACGTAGCGGGACTCGAACCCGCGCCTCCTGGAAACCGACCAGAATAATAATCTTTATTGGGAACTAAAATAACAAACGTACAAAAATTAAAAATGTTCGATAATGACCGCATTAGTAGGAACTGTATTGCAGTCATTAGCGCCCACCTCGATAGGACAAAAGTGATAACAAAGTTCCAAAACACAATTTAGTGTGTTATTCAAAGTAAAAGCATGCAAGACAATATAAAAAGTAGTTAAGTGTGTTTGTGTGTTTGTGCGTCCTGTGTGCATGTGTGCAAATGTGTGTGAATGTGTGTGAATGTGTGCATGTGTGTGAATGTGTGTGAATGTGTGTGTGTGTGCGTGAGAGAGAGACAGAGTGTGTGTGTAAATATTTGTGTGGTGTGGGAATGTGATCATGATCGTGAGTTTGTATGCATCCACAATCTGTGAGCTAAAAACTTAATGCTTGTAGCTTACAGCTCTCGTGTGATAAGATTTTCCGTTTCATCATAGGTTAAGCTTAGTAGCCACTGTGCTACATTTTCTTTACATTTCCTTGGTAGTAAAGGATAAATGTTTAATGTGTTGTTGACCTTATTGTATAGAGAACAAGCGAAGTAATAAGTGTCTTCTGGCCTATCTCCATCCTACAATATTCTATAGTACAGACTCTCTCTTTTCTACGTTTATTGGGATTGGTTTTATATGGCAATTCAGAGTGCTTTCGTAAGATTACATTTAATAAGTAAAGTTTTCTCACTGTTAATAGTTTTAATTCATTATATAAGTCGCAGGTAGGATAACGAATCGGTCGAAAAGACAATACCTTAAGGACTCCTCTTTGAGCCCTTTCCAGAGACAGAAGTCTATTTTTTCCAGTACCTCCCCAGACGGTTATACAATAGCATAATACCGTTTGTGCCAGGGCGTAATAAACCCAAAAAAAAATCTGTACATGAAAGATATAAAAAAAAAAAAATTAGGTCGGTTAATATGTTGATTATAGAACCTAAAAAACCACTCAGCAGAATTCTTGTCTGTCTGTCTGTCCGTCCGTCTGTCTGTTTATTTATTCGTCAATCACGCAAAAACTACCTCACAGAAATAGATGAATTTTTGCATGGTGTTAACCTAGGGCCTCAAGGTACATTTTTTTTGGGTTTCATTCCGATTTTCATGATAGTTTTCTTTAAAAAAAAATAAAAACTGAAAAATATAAATTACTTAAAATACTGATAACTACTGTATGAAATTAAATGGGTTCAAAGCCTAATGCAACTTATAGGATTATTTTCCGGGCTCTCCTGCCTGTCCGGGCTCACCAGTCTCTCCGGGCTCTCCGGTCTTTCCGGGCTCTCCAGGCTCTCCGGGCTTTATGGGCTCTCCGGGCTCTCCGGGACCTACGGGCTCTCCGGGCTCTCCGGGACCTTCGGGCTTTTCGGGGTCTGTAGGGTCTCCGGTGTATCCGGAGTCTCCGGGGTCTCCGGGCTCTACGGGCGCTATAAGCTCTACTGACTCTACGGACACTCCGTACTCTCCTGACTCTCCGGACTCTCTGGTATTTCCAGACCCTCCTGACACTCCGGTCTCTACGGGCTCTCCGGACTTTCTCGACTCTCCGGTCTCTCCTGACTCTCCGGACACTCCGAACGCTCTGGACTCTCTGGGCTCTCCGGACTCTTCGGAGCAACAAACGACGAGTCACAAGCGGCGGTCAGTTAACCTGTTTAGGCCATAGCGGACCTAGGGAAGTTAAATGCCCCCTGAAATAGCTGCTATAATACCTTGGGAAAGTAATATATGCCTCTTCTCCCAACCCTCAATTTTATGAAAATGTCGAATAATGCGAAAGGTAGTACGTCATGCGATCCGGTTAACCCCCAGCGCTCTCCGGTACCCGGGCTGGAGGGTGTGAAATTAGCTACCGAAGACTTGATGGAAGTAGGCGACCAGGCTTCCATTACAGTGAATGCTACTGGCAGCAAAAAACTTACTCAGCAGGCCTTCCACCGCAGTATGTTTACTACCAGGCCTAGAAGTAACTCCTTGGGCGGTAAATCCCTAGAACACTTACGAACTGTGGTAAAACCTCTGAAAGACACAGTTACGCAACACGCACCCAGCCAACAGGGCACCGTGAGCCCTCCTTCTTAGCAGAGAGTACCAGGTAGAGACCCTAAACTGAAGAAACTCAGCAATTCACCAGAGAACTTAACCACCAGCAACATGTTCAGTCAGTTACCAATAAACTGAACTGAAGACCTCCCTGCAACTAAAAAAATAGTGGAAAAAAAACCTAGCAAACCCCCACCTATAGTATTGTATGGTATAGAAGATGTGAATAAACTAATACATATCGAACTACAAATAGAAACCAGCTGAGAATCAAAACCCAAGATATGGAGGCATACAAGCGAATCATCACCAAATTCCACGAAAGTGGCTGAATTGGTCACACATTAAAAAAAAAGGAAGAACGACCCTGTCGTATTGTTATTCGAAACCGAATCCTAATAATAGAGAGATCCTTGCTAGAAAAAATAACAGATATGGTCAACGAAGTGCTCCTGGCTCTCCGGACTCGCCGGACTCTCCATTTTTCTTTTATATATATATATATACATATTTTTAAAAAAAATATATATATTATTTTTTATATATTGCTTTTATATTTAACTTTTTTTTTTTAAATAAATTTTAATATTTTTTTTAAGGTGTAGTTATATTGGTAGGCTAGGTAATTCACGTGAGTGATATTCGTAAAGAAATTAGCGATATGTTATGAGCACCACTATCAATAGGTACACAAAGTCAAAGTTAAAAATGAAATAAAAGATACAGAAGTAACAGGAGTGGGATAGTAATAACTCGTACCCATACAAGTTACTACGTCTGATGTTGGAGACAAAGACGCGTGGTGGGCGTTAAACGAGCAGAACACCCGACCATGTCCTGGCCTTTGTTCTACTCACATGTGAACTCATGACACATGTACAAAAAGTAATTTTAACATAAATAGTAAATACTTTTAGCAAGGTAGTTTCAAATAGTAACTGAAGGCATAAATAACTGAATGATTTCAAAAGTAAGCTAATTATGGAGAGTTATAATTGTGCGGATAATAAATAATACAAAGGTAGTGGTAGTTGTTGACGAGTGCCCATTGTCTCGAGAGGGCTGACTGACTGACTGCCCAGCTCAGAAGCCAGCGTTGTCATGTACTGATATTAATGTGACATGTGGAACCTAAGCTAAAGATGAAGTAATTAAGATCGGAGTTTGTTCCGATCCCACTTCTAAATTTAGAAAACAGGTTAGAAATTTATTAAATAAAACCATTACAACAAATAGTATACGTAAATACATTTTTTAGAGGTTATTCTTTACTAAGATGGCAGCTCTGTTCCCGCCTTTATGGCCCTGATATATCGATATAAATAATAGAAATATAAATCTTTCAAAAGAAAAGGAGAAACGCAATTATATTGTATTTTTTCTTTTTTTCATACTTGTAACGTATAAGTAAATTTACATACTTAACATTTTAAAAAGCTTACTTTACATTTTTTTTAATATAACATTAAGTTTTATTCACTAAATATATTTGATACTTCCTTAACATATCTATTTCATTTATTTTTTATATATAAAGTCTTGAGAAAGTTCTCTTGTGAAATATATCTACTGTAAATGATGATTAAAATGTATTGACATCACCGCGTCATCTAAACACAATATAAACTTTTATAAACTATGAACTCACAATGAGAATTTACTTTCCAAATATATATACTTTTTATTGTAGACATCGCCATTTGAGCTAGTCCCGAAAAATATACCTACTTTATTATTTTTGTTAATGTCACCAACGTTGACGTTTAAAATAATAATTATGGTAGACTAAATAACTATTAATTGTACTTCTTTTTTCAGCTTCACGCTGTATCCCGCACACAGCAGGGTGGGTAGGCAGAGAGAACCTAGTGTTAAGACACTCTGTTCCCCACTTTCTGCCGAATTCTGGGGGTATTGCGTGTTGAGTGGCAGAACTCAACGCCGCGCTTAGCCTCGACACCAGAGCGAAGAGATGGAAATATAAATTTAAGTAAATATTTCATCTCCTCGAGTGGGGATTGAACCCACAACCAGTCGGTTTTACAGTCACACTTCGTGCCACTGCGCCACGACTGGCGACTGCTATTTATAATTTTTAAACGATTTCTGTAAAATAGTTTACATCAGAACTTTTGACTGGGTGAACCGATTTTGATGATTCTTTTTTTTATTTGAAAGGTGGTGCTTAACGTGTGGTCCCGTTTTAATTTGGTCCATTTTTGATAATGGTATCCATTATAAAATCACATAAGACTTAAATTTGCATTGAGAATGTGCGCTACAAATGGACAAATATGTCAATATCTCGCCAACTGATTTCATTGATTATTTTTTTTATTAAAAAGTATAGTTCAAGGGCAGTTTGATAAAAGTTTGGTTAGGTTCTGATTATGGGATCCAGTAGAAATTGAAGAAGTCGGTTTTTTGTTTGTTTGTTTTTTGGCAAAAATTATAATTATTTAATAAAATTACTTTTAAATTGTCCAACTGTCAAATCCTTAATATTTTTATGTAAAATTTATTTAAGAGAATGAAAAAATGGTCATAAATAGAACACGAATATATATTTTTTACGATTTTTTATTTTTGTGTATGTTTGTACGTGCACGTCTTTGAAACTACTGGACAGATTGTAATGAAACTTTTTTTGTTGTATAGCTAGTATGGCTATACAACAAAAAAAGGGTATGGGTGTACTAAGTTATGATTTATTTTGAAAACTGGTCCAGCTTAATTATAAGAAGTAATAAAATACCACCTTAGCAGAAGTTGCTTAACAGGATAAGCATATTTAATTGACATATTAAATCGTCGGGGTTCGATTCCCATTACGAGTAAAGATTTATTATTTATTAATATTTTAATTTATTCGCTATAGCTAAAAGCGCGGCGATGAGTTCCGCCACTTAACATGCAATATCTTAAAAACTCGGCAGAAAGTGGAGAACGCAGTGTGTTAACACATTGTCCCTCTGCCTAACCTAATATACGCGGGATTCAGCGTGAACCTGAAAAAGAAATTAAGGACTTGCAACATTTGATGGCAATCTGCTTCATAATAAAAAATAATGAAATGCCGCCCTAATAAAAGTTGTTCTCTATACTAAACAGTTTTAATTGAATAAAAGTTGAAAAATAAAATTTATTACGAAAAGAGGCCATCGTGGCGCAGTGAAGCAGCGTTTAACTGTTATTGTAATAGTTGTGAGACCTACCTTCACTTAGGACCACAAATCTGCTTAAATTGTTTTTATTTTACTGTATTTGTATTCCAGGAAATGAGATGAAAAGAAGAACGGAGTTTCGACTCTAGATTTTTTTGCTTATCTTTAAATTTAGACAACAAGTTATATAATCTAAATAATAAAATATAATAATGAGGCCAGTTGTGGCGCAGAGGCATACAGTATGACTGCAAAATCGACTGGTTGTGGATTCGATCCCACCTCGAGGAAATGAAATATTTATTTAAACTTATATTTTCATTTCTTCGCTCTGGTGTCGAGGCAACGTGCGGCGTTGAGTTCCGCCACTCAACACGCAATGCCTCCAGATTTCGGTGGAAATTGGGGAATGGGGTGTCTCAACACTAGGTTCACCCTACCTACACTGCCGTGTGCGGGATACAGCGTGAAGCTGATAAAAAAATTATATAATAAATTACAACTGTAACAGACTATCGTCATTGCTTGCAAAATTGAGAATGCTGCCAAAAGTTTCTCGAATTATCTTAATATAAAAAAAATATTTATGTAAATTTTATATTAAGTCGCATCCGCAACTTCATGAATGCGCAGCTCGTTACTTGAGAAGTTTTATATTTTTAAGTCAAGTCATTCCACACTACTATGCATAGAAATAACACATTTCTTTATCAAATGACAGAATATTTAGTTTTTTTTCAGTTTCACGCTGTATCCCGAATGTAGCAGTGTAGCCAGAGGGAGCATAGTGTTGAGACACTCCGGTCTCTACATTCAGGATTCTGAAGGCATTGTGTGTTTTGTGCTGGAACTCAACGACGCACTTTTACCTTGACACCAGAGCGAAGAAATGAAAATATTAAATATTTATTTTCTTCGAGTGAGTATTGAAACCACAACCTACGGCATTTACAGTCGACCGTTACGCTTGTACAGTACTTATACAGTTCAGTTCTCTTCTTTCTCTTCTTTTGATTTCTTCCTTCTGCTGTCAAGGCAAAAGCGCGACTTTGTGTTCTACCACTACAACACGCAATGGCTCCAGAATTCGGCGGAAAGTGGGGAACGGAGTATCTTAACGCTACGCCTATCCTGCTTGAGCGTGAATTGATTTAAATTTGATTTGATTTTAAATATTTATAGAAAATATTTAATATTATTTCACACTTAATAGGATAGAAAATTACTTTTTTAGAGAACATATAAAATTATAAACATAGCGGGATTCGATCCGCGCCTCTTGGAAAAAAAAAGAGTATATATTAAGAAGAAATAATCACAAGTAATATTTCTACAGGCCCATCAATAAATATCTCGTAATGCTCCAAAGAGACCGTACTTAAACGGTTTCGGTTTTATTGCCGTAGTGAAGTATCCCAGTGAGGGTTATCCCTATTTTCAGCGAAATGCGTTTAGCGAGTTCACGTTGCATGTAAGATAAAATTTAATAAAAAAAAAATCAGCTTCACGCTGTATTCCGCAGTAGGCAGAGGGAACCTAGTGTTAAAACACTCTGTTGTCCATTATTCGCCGTATTTTTAAGGCATTGCGTGCTGAGTGGCGGAAATCAACGCCTTGGTGGAAGAGCGAAGAAATAAAAATATTTATAAATAATAATTCATTCTCGAGTGGGAATCGAACCAAGAACAGTCGCGTTACAGTCACACCTTTGAGCCCCTGCGCCACGACGGCCTCTGCATTTAAATTGTATTTATTTATAAACATCGATTTCAGTAGCGACTCGTAAAACACGCGCGCCTTATTGCCGCTCGAATATCCGTACAAATAGCTACACATATGGCACTGAAATATTTTCAAGCTGTTATTTTGGTATGTCATTAATTTAATAATAAAAAATCAGCTTCACGCTGTATCCCGCACACGACAGGGTAGGCAGAGGGAACCTAGTGCTAAGACACTCGTTGACACTCCTTGAGTTCCGCCACTCAGCACGCAATGCCTCCAGAACTCGGCAGAAAGTGGGCAACGGAACTCCGTTAACACACTTTTTCAGGTTCTTTAACGTGTTAACACTAGGTGCCATCTACCTACCCTGCTATGTGTGGGATACAGCGTGAAGCTGATAAAAAAAAATCAAAAAATCCTATCAATACATATAATTTAGATTATTGAGATATTTTTATGTCTTAGTAGAACCTTCTTATATTAAAATTTATGAAATAAAAAGAAAGCTTTTAATTCATTCTATAGCCAATTCGTGGGGTTAAAGAAAATCTGCAAATCTCTTCCACTCCTTGCCAATGTCAACTGTAAATTCGTTTAAAATGTAAATCACACGGAATTTGCTAAACGACCTAACAATGTTCAGAATACAAATGATGTTAAGTAAATTGATTCTATAAATGTTGTTTTGTGTTTGACATGTTCTCAAAGTTTGTACAAATATAGTTATATATTATATATCTTTTGTTATTTATTTATATATTTTTTTATTTTGTTTTTGTTATTTTTACACTGTATCCCGCGTACAGCAGGTTCGCTAATATAGAACCTAATGTTAGGACACTCCGTTTCCCACATACCGCCTAATTTTTGAAATATTGCGTCTTGAACTTTGCATTTTACCTGCGATAAGGGAAAAAAAAACATTCTTCTGACGATAATCCTATCCACAACCACCACCACGGTTCCATCCTTTTAATATACTATTAAATATTTATTTAATCAATAGGTATTCATAATAAATAGTGTATTCAGTGAAGAAGTTAAAAGTACAGCCGACCTTTCAACTACTCCAAAGACAATTTTAGATTCTAAACGACGAAATGATCTAGTTGATGAAGCCTTTTCAGAACAAAAAGATATGTTATTAGATATGGTAAGGATTCAACTTTTTTTTATAACAGTCAAGTCTGTGGATGATGCTAATATTTTTACAAAAATCTATGTAAATAAAGATTTTTTTAAATATTTTTTAATAATGTTCATTCAAATATATTTCAAGTAAAACTAAAGTAATGTTTTAGCTAGAAGCAAAATTAAAAGAAGTACGTAATAAAAAGCAAAAAACTCCCGTTGGATTCAGAAATGCACTAGCGGAACCTATTAAGTGCGATGTACTGCCAAATGATGTAGATTTAAACATAGAAGGCAACGGTATAATTGCTGTTGGTGAAACGGATGTACTTTTAAAATTTGGAGAATCGGGTAATTTTATTTGTAAATTAATTGAAATACGAGTAAATTTGAATTGACATTTTCTTGCAAAATTGTTTTAACTTTCAGGGCAGAATGTTTTAAATTTAAATGCTACAGGCATATCTAATATAGGCAAAACTTACGTTAATTTGAATACTGGCGATGGTTATCCTAATATTCCCGGCATTCACAATTTATTATCTGGTAAGATAAAATAATATAATTAATTAAATAAATATAAAAATTAAATCAGCTCCACGCTGTATCCCATATACAGCAGAGTAGGCAGAGGGGAAGTAGTGTTAAGACACTCCGTTCCCCACTTTCCGCCGAATTCTTTAGGCATTGCGCGCTAAGTGGCGGAACTCGACGCCGAACTTTGCCATAACACCTGAGCGAAGAAATGGAAATATAAATTTTAATAAATATTTCATTTCCTCGATTGACGATCGAACCCACAACCAGTCGCGTTTACAGTCACACTTTGTGCCCCTGCGCCACGACTGGCTTAATATAATAAATAGTAATCTAATATCGATATGTAATTTTTTAATATGCTAAACTTTCTAGGTCCAATATTTTCAAGAAATCCTTGTCGCAAACAAACAAAAATCAAACACCATGACAGCTTAAACGCTAAAATAAATGACGGTATTTTGAGAAAGGGCTTAGAACTAAGCAATTCGAGTGTTACCAAAAGTTTTGCAACAAATAATACACTGTATAATGAAGGCAACAAGAAAACGAAAGCTGTATATGTTGATATAAGTACTTCATCAAAACCTTCAAGTGCTTCATTAAAGACTCCGAGTTAAGACCTTTACGGCACTAATAGATAGAGATATTTTGGAGTATAAATTATTAAATAAAAATATGATTAATAATAAAAATAACAATTTGAAATACAATAAATAATGGACAAAAATCATCAAAGAAATCAAATCATCAAAGAAATTACTGTTTGTAAAATTGCAGTATTATTTAGTTCTTATTGTAATATTATAGTAGATATTCTTTTTGGTGGTAATTACAATCCTATAAATGATCATTCGAATTAATAATAATAATCATCTTCACGCTGTATCCCGCATACAGCAGGGTAGGCAGAGGGAACCTAGTGATAAGAAACTACGTTCCCCACTTTCCTCCGAGTTCTGGAGGCATTGAATGTTGAGTGGCGGCGCTCAACGCCGCGCTTTACCTCGACACCAGAGCCAAGAAATGAAAATATAAATGTAAATAAACATTTCATTTCTTCGAGTGGGGATCGAATCAACAGCAACAGTCAGTCATTTTTACCTTTGTGCTCTTGCGCCACGACTGGCCTCATTAAAATTAATAGATTTCATTATTTTCACATTTCATAATCAAAAAATCCTTCCCCGTATAAAAATTCTTCATACATCAAAAGTTAAAATCCTTTTATGCGTTTGCTTATAACATCATATATAACATAAAAAGTTTTATGATATGCAATAATAAACTGGCCAATCCGAATATGATTCCTTATATAAAAACTAGCTTTTAAGGCCATCGTGGCGCAGTAGCACAAGCGTGTGACTGTAAACGTGACGGTTGCGTGTTCGATTTTATTTCTTCGTTCTGGAATCAAGGCAAAGCGCGGCGATGAGTTCCGCCACTCAAGGAGTGTCTTGTGTCACTAGGTTCCCATGTTTGGCCCCATTGGTCAAATGGAAAAAGCCAAAAGTTGTATATAACGCAAGATACATCCTAAGTGTCCGAGATAACTGACCGCAGTTACCTATAATGGATTACTTTATAACGATTAAAATGAACCTTTTTGAATGACGTCACACAAAAAGAATGATTAAATCCAGTAGTTTCTAACATTAGTGCAGTCAGCCAAGCAAATTTTTCAGTTTTATTAAATTAACAATATAATAAAAATAAAATTTGTAAAAATCAACGCCATTTACTATTTATAATAGAAGCTTGTAAAAATCAATTTTATTCACAAGAAATTATTTAATATTAAAAATTCCATTCTCATTTTCTAAAAGGAAGCGTTTTAAAGTATTTTATAACGCTTTATAAGACGATCATTCGTGTTAAATATATCCCAGGGATTTTCTTCTCTCCAGTGAACATTTATTTTGTACTTTAAAAGATCACTTTTAAAATCTTGTATCATACTCATAAGAAATTCATGAAATGTTACTATAGTAGTAAAATAATTTGATTTCTATTTACATTTATAAGAAAATATTGGAATTTTCATGGAATAACGTATGAATGATCTACAAACTATTTTTATATATATATATATTTTAAGTATAATGTACATATTTATTATTTTGAGGCCAGTCGTGGCGCAGGGGCACAGCGTGTGTCTGTAAACGTTACAGGTTGTGAGTTCGATACCCACTCTAGAAAATTTAATATTTTCATTTCTTCGCTCTGGAAGGCGCGGCGTTGAGTTCTGCCACTCAACACACAACGGCTCCAGAATTCGGCGGAGAGTGGGAAGCGGAGTATCTTAACACTAATCTCTCTCTGCCTACCCTGCTACATGCGGGATACCGCGTGAAATAATATAAATAAAAACATATCAATTTATTAGCTGATAGTAGATAGTTGTTGTAGTTAGATAGCAATACATATATTTTTTAATTTGCAAAAATATCTCTATACTTATAGCTATAACTATTTGGTTTACTTTGTACCGGCTAGTACTGTAAGGCAGTTGAATCTCCAAAGATCTCTGGAATTGTGAGTAACTTATTAAAAAAATAAAATAATAAAAAAAACGGGTAAGTAAGTCGGGCGAGCCCTCCAAGGGTTCCGTACAAAATTTAGAGGTCTCGAGCTTTTTCTGAAATTGAGGAATAGCTTAGCCAGAGGCCTTTCAACTAATACCTCACTTGAATTGGTGGCTTTAATACCAAATTTTACGATGGCTTAAAAATAATAGCCTTAAAAAGTTAATAATAATAAACCTTTGTTTACCACAAATGTATAGTTTTCAGATTTTTTCCTAAGATGCTAGCTGCCGTAAGTACCTAAGTACCGTAAGTAGCTAAGTTAACCGGAAGTACCCTATTAAATTTATAGTAGCGAAATACACGTTTTTGCTATATAAACGGCCATATATTTTTTTAAGAAAATTTCGAAGTAATATTTTTTTTCAGGAAATCATGGCGCCGTAGATTTAGGTATATGGTTAGAATTTCAACTCGATATCTCCAAGCGTTCGTGACAGACACATACAACGAAGTGATCTTATAAGGGTATAGGTACATAGAGCTGAAAGAGCTGAATTTGCCGGAGATAAATTTTAAAATAGAGCCCCCTCCTTTTCTAGATTATGTTTGTATAAATATCTATTATATATTTCTATAGAACCCATGGTGGACTGACAATGGTCAAATTCGCTAATCGCGGGTTCACTTGTGCGAATGATAAAAATAAGATGAAAAAAATAAAGAAAATTAAATTAGCTTCACGCTGTATCCCGCACACAGCAGGGTAGGCAGAGGGAACCTAGTGTTAAGACACTCCGTTCCGATGATTTAAGTTATATTTATTTTCCAGCTTCAATAAGAAAAAATAAAGCGCAGAGGTGAATTCCAATACTAGCTTCTTTTATCTTAATGGTGAAAATCAACGCCGCGCTTTACCTCGAGCGAGGAAATGAATGAATATTATGCACCCGAGTGGGAATCAAATCCACAACCTTCGCAATTACAATCACACGATTGCACCTTGAGGCAAAATAGGCATGAAGCTACTTATTTTATCATTATTTTGTATTAATATTATACTAAGTATCGTCACGTATGTCCTTAAGAATTAATGTCTTTATAGAATTATTCACCACAATATTACATTAAATTAAAGTGGCAATGATATACAAAGTAACGTTGTTTACTACTTATGAAATAATCATATTAAAAGTAAGAAGTAAGAAGCTGAACGCGACGGTTGTGGGTTCGATTCCCACTCGGGGGAATGAATTGTTATTTCTTAATATTTTCATTTCTTCGCTCTGCGGTCGAGGCAAAGCGCGGCGTTGAACTCCACTCAACACGGAAACGGACGTTTCTTAACTTGAGAACAGAGTGGCTTGCGTGTGGAATGTTCATTTCCCCAAGTCAAAATCGAACCCACAAGCACGCATTTACCGTCACACTTTAGTCCCCCTAGCGCCAAGACGGGTCTCTTATCTCTATATATAATAAGACAGTAAAAATATATTGTCTGTACATTTAGTAATTTTGACTGAAATGGATAGAGGGAGGGACACTTAAAAAGAATAATAGAAAACAAAAATATTTTTTTTGAATTTCTTGTCTGTCCGTCTGTCTGTCTGTCTGTGTGTCGATATTTATGTCCACATTTTTCTCTGAAAGTACTGAACCGATTTACTTAAAAGTTTCACCAATGGCAAGAGAGAATACTATTTTTTAAATATTTTTAAACATTATTAAAGTATTATTCCACACTTAGGAAAGAAAAATACTTATTTAGAAAATACTTATTTAAAAAATAGTATTCTCTCTTGCCAAACGATAATTCTAAGTAATTATCTTTGGGTAGCGGAAATTTGTAAAAATCTCCCTACAGAGGTACTAACAACATAAATAAGTTGTAACAAGCGTATAAAAATTTCGACGTAGCTTGGATAGAACGTATGTATGGCTTAGTGGTCAGAGTACCTGGTCGGTTTCCAGAAGGCGCGGGTTCGGGTCCCGCTACGTTCAAATTTTAATACGTTTTCTAAATAAGTATTTTTCTTTCCTAAGTGTGGAATAACACTTTAAAAATGTTTAAAAATAATTAGCTTTATGTATATTTTATGAATATCAAATATCAACATTGGTCGTATTTTTTAGTTCGAATCAATCAAAAATTCTTATAGAAATTACGATAATGTCGTAAAACAATCATATTAAAATATTACAGATTAAAGTAATAAAAAAATCATATTAGAAGTCATTATAGTTGTCAATCAATTCTGCTTTATGTATTTTAAGCGGGCGAAGCCGTGGGCGGGCCGCTAGTTATTAATAGATAATAAATTAATTTAATTATATACTATAATTAATATAAATTTTCTTGCGCAGTGCGGCAGCAGCAGCGGCAGCGGCGGCGGAAGCGATGGTGGGACGTCGGGGGCCACCACCACTGTTACGCTCACGTACCCTGCCAGCGATTATCGCGCCTGGCTTCTCAATACTGCATGCTCAAATAGATCCTCAAAGAACAACTGGTGAGCTATGTGATTTTATGATATAATATTATTATATAAATCATTATTTTTTTTAGCTTCATGTTGTATACCACATACTAGGATAGGCAGAGTTAGCCTAATGTTAAGACACTCCGTTCCCCACTTTCAGTAAAATTTTCAAGACACTGCGAGTATAATGGCGGGTTAACTCAAAGAGTGGGAACTACGAGTGGGCCACCATCGTGAAACAGAAAAAAAATCTTGAAAAGATAAAAACAATATGTTACCGTTCAAAGCCTTAAATGATAAAGAAAAGGACAATAGAGAGTGTAATCAATCCACAATCTTTATATTCGGAACGTAAAAAATCGTTTTATAATATAAAGTTGACAAAGCTTATATTTTATTTTTTTAACACTTTTTTTATATAACTATATTACCTAAAGATAAATTTCATTTAAAGGTATTCAAGTAGTGAATGACACTAATTTAATTTTATTTTTTAAATAAGACCACATATAAAACATCAGTAGTTACATGTTTTATCAAAAAATGTTTTTCAATAGTTTTAAATAAAATCAGTATTACGTGTCCGACAAGAAATAAAAAAGAAAAGAAATGCCAACAGCACGGAGAGTACAATAAAAAAAACTGGTAACTAATTTGAGAACAAATTTATAACAATTGGTCAATTCCATATAAGGCCAAAACTCTTTAATGATCAATACACAATATTTCGCGTTAAATTATCTTTTTTAATAAAAAAAAACACCATCTTCTTCAATTTTAACGAGATCCTATTATCAGAACCTAACCACACTTTCATCGAACTACCCTTGAAGATCCCCTGTATCCTTTCCTCTTTCCTCATCGAAAGTTGTTGGTGTGATATTGAGTTATTTGTCCATTTGTCGCGCACATACTTAATGCAAATTTAAGACTTATGTAGTTTTCTCGTGGAACATTGTTAGAAATTGACCGACTGAGGCCAAACGGGAAGCACTAGCTTTCAAATGAAATAATAATCATAAAATTAGTTCAATTATTCAACCGTTCTGAGGTAACAAACATAAAAGAAACAGTCGTATTGATGAACTCCTTTACCGAAGTCGATTAAAATTAACGATATATTTTATTTATATTTGTATTCATCCAATAATTTATTTATATTTAATATTTTTTTACCTTTTTTATCGCTGGGAAATAGATTTACGCAGACCGCCCACACGAAAGGCAAGTGCCTTACATATAAGCGGTACTATGGAACTCACTGGTTAATCCGACCCTACCCTCTAAAACCCAGCGGAAACCCGCCCCACGAATATAAGATGCTGCAGGATACTACTATGACGCCGCAGTGGAAGGCCCGCATATTGCGAGCCACCGTCGCCATCAGGGTGCAACAAGGTTTCTCTTAGGGCATCCGCAACCTCGAAAACTTGTAGGAGGATCACCATGACCATCCCGCAGTAGCCAGCAGCAGCAGCAGCAGTAGTAGATTTACTTCTTTTTTGTTTTGTAAAAAAGCTGCATTCCTCAGAAATGCTAAAGGTTTGCTGCTTTTAGCGCGTGCGCTGCAAATATAGTTAATTATATGTCAGTACGTTGTATGACAAAAATATACAATTTTATTAATTCATAAGTCAATTCAAAAAATAGTAAGATAATATTTCATCGATCGATAATTCAACATTGTGTTTGCGGCCCGCAAGCCTAGGCTCGAGTCCCGCGGGTGGCGCCCTTGCCGCCGATGACGTCCTATTATGCAGCCTAACCATAAATGCGTACTTATTAACTTGAAAGGGCCCCACTTTCAAGTTAGTAAGTATGCATTCAGCCTTAACTACATATTAGACTATCAATCCTCAAAATTTCAGCTTTGCTAAATTGACATAGGTCTGGGGGCTTAGTATCTCAGTCTATATTAATCATATCAGATTCATTTTAAAGGCGGCACCTTATTTGCATTACATAATTGAAAGGTTTATAGCACGGCCTTTGCTCATATTCCACGAAGACGGTGTTATCCTTGCTAATTAGGATAACAATAACTTAGCATAGTAATTAAAGTGTAGCTAAGGCATTTCTATTTGTTGTCATTTTATTTGATAAAACAAATTTATCAGCTTCAAGCTGTATCCAGCGCATAGAAGAGTAGGCTATATACCCTCATAGTGTTAAGATACTTCGTTCCCTTTTTTCCGCCGAATTCTGGGGGCATTGGCGGAACTCAATGCCGGGTTTGGTATTGACACTAGAGGGAAGAAACGAAAATATAAATTTAAATAAATATTTCATTATATCCGTAAGTAAGTTACGTAAGTCGCATTTACAGTCACATTTGTCAGCCTCTCTACTCGCGCCACAACTGGCCTCATGTTAAAAAATATTTATAAAAAAGATGTTGATACTGTATTGATTTGAAGAAATTGTGACTTTCAGTTTATAACATCTAGTACTGTTATTTGTAGTACTTAAATCTTGGACGACATAATAATCTATATATATAAAAGGACTTGTACCTGACTGACTGAGGTAAGACGCACGCACAGCCGTTACCGCTGTGCGTAGAAACGTGGAATGTGGACAGATGTTTATTTTCATAAAGAAGGGATTTTGAAAAATTTTAACCCTAAAGGGATGAAATAGGAGTTCAAAGTTTGTATGGTTTTTTTTTAAATCGGCACCGATTTTAATAAAAATTGATATTCAGACTCTTAAAAATATTTCATTGAACACGTGTTTCATGGTTTTCTAGAATTCACCCCCTAAGGGTTCAAATAAGGGGTTGAAAGTTTATGTGGAAAAATATTTAAATCGCCACCGATTTTTATAAAAAAATAAATTCAGACTGCTAAAAATATTTTATTGAACACGTGTTTCGTGGTTTTTTTACAATTCACCCCTAAGGGTGAATTCTAAAAAAACCACGACCACCCTTAGGGGTGCATATAAGCGGGCGCGGGCCCACTAGTAAACTGTAAAAACTAAAGTGGTTAAAAGTATATTTTTCTACAACTTTCTACAACTTTAACATTATTCGTATTGTAGTGTACATATGTATAGTTGATGTAAATTGATTATTTATTTTTAATCATTATATTTTATTGTATAATATACATATATATAAATTTTTTTTGTCGTATACGCCAACAATATTTTAAAACTATTTAAATTCTAAAGGAGTCAAGCAAAGTGTGACTGCAAACGCGACAGGTTGTGGATTCAATTCTCACTAGGATATCAATTTTTTTTTTTATTGCTTCGCTCTGGTATTGAGACAATGCCTACAGAATTCGCAGGAAAATGAGGAACGAAGTATCTTAATACTAGGTTTTTTTTTATGGAAAAGGACAAGGCAAACGAGCGTTCGGGTCACCTGATGGTAAGTGATTACCGCCGCACACGACCCCGTGCACACCAGAGGAGCTACAGGTGCGTTGCCGGCTCTTAAGGTGGAGATAGGTGCGCTTTTTGATGGAACCCATGTCATATCGACCTGGAAACACTGCCGCGGGTAGGCCATTCCACAGTTCACACACGGTGCACCGGCCCAGAGATGAGAACTGTACTTTATATGAGGCCGAACCTGGGCCCTATATAGGGCCAAACGATGTTTTGGCGTGAAGTGCCGTCTTGCTCCAACTTGGCCTTGCTTTCCAGATGATCGCGATACTGGTCACTCGAAACATTAGGGCCCAATAAACTGATACTGGGCGCGGCTGTAAGGGGAGTGTTTTGTAAGACTGGCGATACGATAAATGGTTTTTTTTTAGGTTCCCTCTACTTTCCCTGCTATGCGCGGGATACAGAGCGACACTAAAAAAAAATCTAAAGAAATCACTATAGTAATATAATCTAAATCATAAAACATATAGTAGTAAATATCGAAAATTCCTTCTTCTTTTGTTCATGACTTTTAATGCTTGCAGTATTGGTCAATAAAATCGCATGCTCAATTTGTCAACAGTAATTCTAGTTTGCTAACATTACTGTGTTTCAGTTTCAGGGATAATAAAAATGCTCAATAAATTTCATTCATTTTATTTCAAGGTTATATATGTATGTATGTACATTAATTTTATAGACGATAAAGAATCGCAAGAACGATTATGTATTGAAATCAAAAAATATATTTAATCAGCTTCACGCTGTATCCCGCGTACGACAGGGTAGGCAGACGGAACTTAGTGTTCAGACACTCTGTTTTCTACTTTTCGCCGATTTTTTCGGAGCATGCGTGCTGAGCGGCGGAACTCAACGCCGAGCTTTTGCCTTGGTACCATAGTGAATAAATGACTTATATATTGCAAGCACATTTTAAGGACAACACGATACAATATACGTTTATATTTAAATTTTTGCATCATTCATCATCATTTTTATTACTATACTTTACTTTATTATTTCTTTATATTATATAAGTAACTCTAAACTTGAAAATCAAAATATTAGGTATTTAGTTACATAATATTTAAGTTCTACATTTGACTTGGCTATTTTTACCACCAGGTACCAAACCTAATAGTCCAGTACAAGCTGGTATTAGGTACACTAACTTGCAAATATTATAAGAATCTTATGTATTATAAATTTATAAATACATATACAATATATACATACATTTTTTTTTTTTTAGCTTCACGCTGTATCCCGCACACAGCAGGGTAGGCAGAGGGAACCTAGTGTTAAGACACTCCGTTCCCCACTTTCTGCCGAATTCTGGAGGCATTGCGTGTTGAGTGGCAGAA